>JAPDVU010000005.1:477500-689950 GCA_026230045.1 Corynorhinus townsendii
TGCTGCCCTTGCCCATGTTTCTCTAGGGTTTAGGCTTAAAAATTACTTACAAGTTGAAGGTGCCTATACTCATGGGGATACAAGGTTTGCTAAGTATTTCTGTAGCATGTTCAATGAGCTGATGTTAAGTAGAAGGTGTTTATACACGGAGTGGCCAGATGACGATGATCTCTGAACGCATAATGATCTGGCCACTCCATGTGTATCCTATAGAATAAAAGGCTCATATGCAAATTGTCCCCTCGACCAGGAGTTTGACCAGCAGGCAGGCCGGCCAACCGCCCATGTCCCCTCCCCCTGGCCAGGCTGGCCAGACCCCACCCATGCACGAATTCATGCACCGGGCCTCTAATATATATACTGAGTGGCCAGATTATTATGCATTCAGAGATCATCATCATCTGGCCACTCAGTGTATATTTGTTGGAATTTTATGACCTCTTAAGACTTTGCATCTAAGAGACGAAAGAACTCCCATGTAAAGATAGGGTGACTGACAAAAAGAAAGGGTTAGTAAATTCCCCAGCTGCATGCAACACATTCGTAGTTCTCTGCACAAGAAATAGGTGCATTGATAGTCCTACAGTCTCAGCAGCTCAAGACTAACTCCCAGGGGACTCACTTTACCTGGAAGCTCTGATGATATTGGCCAAAGGGTGTCACTGGATAAGCCCGAATAACTCCAAGTATAACAGGAAGGAACAGATTTCACACATGTCCTTGTCTCCCAGGTAAATAGCCTCACATATTTTCCCACTCTTCAGCTACGTAAGTAAACATGCCTGTGGTAAATACAAAATACACTTTGTTTCCCCAACCGGCGATCACAAAATATTAGGTAGGTAGCTACATCCTTAGAAATGTACCTCATCTCAAATAGGCATGTATGAATCAGTTTATGAATAGTGATCTTAAGTCTATGAATTGTTACATTTACTATAAGATTTTCTGCACAATTTGTAGGGATAGTTTTTCTTTAGATATATTTTTGAGCATCTATTTTATTTTAAAGTGAATATTGTTAATCTTGATCTAAGTTAAGTGTTTCAACCTGAAGCTAAGATAGAAATGTTTTCTTTTTTATAGAGATAGATAGATAGATAGATAGATTGATTGATTGATTTTTTTACGGAGAGGAGGGGAGAGAGTTAGAAACATTGATGAGAGAGAAACATCGATCAGCTGCCTCCTGCACACCTCCTACTGGGGATGTACCCGCAACCAAGGTACATGCCCTTGACCGGAATTGAACCTGGGACCCTTCATTCCACAGGCCGATGCTCTATCCACTGAGCCAAACCGGTTAGGGCAAGACAGAAATGTTTTCAATGCTTTGTAAATTTTATGTGAAGATGTAAAACTCATACTTGAGTAAAATAAATGTCATTAAAATTTTACAAAGATTTACTTAAATTAATTTCCTATGTCAATAAATAGTAAGCAAATAGGGTAAGCATAGGTCAACCATACAATAATTAGCTTCTAAAATATATGAAGTACTGAGAAATCATACCTACCTCTCAGAATACATTAGTCTGGATTTGTGAAGTTAAGATCTGGCGCTATTAAAAGAATAATTAAGGCATAAAAACGGTGGTGGTGTATGCGGTGGGGTTGGCGGTGGAGGGATAATATGAAGGCAATGGGAAATTATTATCTGTATTGTACATATTTCATATCTTAAGATGAAGTAATGTATGCCTAATAGATTTGCAGAGTTTTCGTTTTACCTGGAATCCAATCCAATTTTTATTGAAAATTCCATTTTTATTTTGTCTGAAAAGTTTCTTTCCAACACAAGGCTGCATGTTCTCCCTCTGCTTCTCCTGCTCCCTCCCCGTTCCGCAGGACAGAGTCACTGGGGCCATTTATAAATAGGGAGAGATGTCACCCACGAGGTAAACACCACACAGCAATCACCACAAATTAGCGCTTGGAAGTTAATCATTCCCGTCTGTCTCTCAGCCTTCATCTCTGTGCCTTCCACAGACCTACCTTCACTGTCCTTACAAGATGCCAACTTTCTGAGTCACGAGCATCCGTTAAAAATAAAGGGGGTGGCGGGGGGGGGTAACCTTGAGCTGCAAAAATGCAAATCAACTGGAAAAACACCAGCTGGCCTTCCTCTCTCCACATTGCAGTTAGTCTGCCTGGTGTCAGCAGGCTAGCAGGTAAGCTTTTTATAGAAACAGGATTTAGCAAGTGTAGCTGCTGTTCTTTCTTGTCAAAGTGAGTTCTCCCTTCCCCAGCTGGCTCTGAGTGCGCATGCACACACACACACACACACACACACACACACACACACACACACACACACCACATTAATTGCAAGCAAATACAGAGAGTCCCAAAAATGTACACACACACACACCCGTTGAATACTTTGGAAAGGCAGCGTTTATTAAAATACATTTCATTGTCAAAAGGGTGTATGCCCTTTTGGGGGACACCCTGTGTATAGTTAGGGAAGAGGAGCACGTTAGTGAACGCTACTAACTAGCGTAGATGCAGGACCGACTCCGATTTTACACTGACACGGTTTTAAAAGTCAGAATGTGATGCGCTAACTTTTCGACCACGTACCAGCGGCAATAACATAAAGCCTGGGAAGACTTTGTTCGTGACGTGCTCCTCCTGTGAGAGACATGAAAGGTGGTGGCCAGGACGGTTAACCTGGGTGACGAATGCCCCAGCTTAGACATACCCGGCTGCAGCTCACTCCACAGGCCTCGGTCTGCCCTGATTGCCTCCCCATCCGTTCTCTTGTGTCCTTATTTCTAAACCGTATCATAAGTCACTGTCTCCTTTTCGGTTCCTGTGTCCCAAAAAAAAAAAGAGGTAATCTGTGCAACCCAAAATAGCCATTTGCTAGAATAGGGAAAGGGTGAAGCCATTGGCGCGGTGAGGCACAGAGACAGTGCTGCCTGGGAGGGCGTCAGGCAGGCCGCGTGGGTGACAGAGCAGGAACTTCCCGCTCTGGAACTCGGGAATAAACCCACGTGAATGTTTCCCGTGGAAGGGGACCACGTGGAAGTGATCCTGGCAGACCCGTGAAGCGTATCCCGCCATCCTGAGTCACGGCCTCCACGTCCCATCTGTGCGCCCGGCTGCCTTGCTTTAGTTTTACTCGCCACACGCTTCTTCCCTCTCTCCACCGCTGGTCCGCAGAGGCCACTCTTACTCTGTAGTAACACCCGTGGGATACTGGGACTGTTGATCTCGGAGTATTTTCTTTATAAAAGAGCAGTCGGAGCCCGGCCAGGGTGGCTCAGTGGTTCGGTTCCCAGTCAGGGCACAGGCCTGGGTTGTGGGCTCCATCCCCCCTGGGAGACATGCCGGAGGCAGCCGATCCGTGATCCTCATCATTGAGGTCTCTCTCTCTCCTCTGCCTTCCTCTCTGAAATCAGTAAAAATCTATGAAGCAAACCAGAAAGAACAGTGAGCGGGGCTCTCTGACAGTGAGTGTCTCTAACAAAAGGATGTGCGCCTTTCTGAGGTGATGTAACATAGGATAGGTACCGCTGCCCCTGCCCCGGTGTATGCCCGGCACAGGTCTAAGTCCAGGGGACAGAACTGGAACTGGGAAGCAGGCTGTCTTCATTCTGTTTGCAACCGTTTGTCTATAAAATATAAGACCAAAATGCGGTCACAGGTCCGAGCTTTTCCTTAAACCTTCATGCAGCTACGAGTACAGCCTACCCCTTTCTGGTATGATATTTTGAGACCGACCGTCTCCTCTTTCTCTCAGTGAGAGCGCAAACACATTCACTGTGTTTTTAAGTCTGTTTTTCTCCTTTAGCTCTTCCACCCGCGTGCATTCTGTTTATGTGCATGGCATAATAGGGCTCTCAATTTCATCTACTTTTCCAACCTCAAGTCAAGGGTATTTATTAAGTGCCCACCGCTGGATGCTGTGGAGGACAGAAAAAACGTGGATGGAGCTGGAGAGCATGATGCTAAGCGAAATAAGTCAGTCGGAGAAAGATATTTATCACATGGTCTCACTCATTTGTGGAATGTAATGAACAATAAACTGATGAACAAAAGCAGATCCAGAGACAGGGAAGCATCGATCAGACCATAAACCTCAGGGGGAAGGCAGGGGAGGGGGAGGGGAAGGGAGAGAGATCAACCAAAGGACTGGTATGCATGCATGTAAGCCCACCCAATGGACACAGACACCAGGGGGGTGAGGGCATGGGCGGGGGAGGGATGGGGACACATATGTAATACCTTAATCAATAAAGAAAATTTTAAAAAATCATTTTTTTAAATTTATCTCTGTGGTTGAAAGTATTATAGATGTCCCTCTATTTCCCGCTCACTGACCTCCTCTGACCCATGACCCCTCCAGGGATAGCAAATACCCTAGCAGCGTATGTTGAATGGGCCTTTTGTTCCTGTGTATCGGCAATGCGATTATATTACACACTGAGTTTTCTCTACATATCTGCTCCTGATTTCTATACTTTTCCCTTTTATGTGTGTTTTTATGTTTTTCCCACACACACACACACACATACACTATGTTCTATATATTTAACATATATGTACATATATGCTCTCTCTACCCATCTATGCTCTGGTGCTCCCTCTCTGAGAGTTAGATCTGTTAGTGCTCCTGGTACCACACCTATTCTTATCATGTCAGGATTTCCTCTTCCTCAGATCATACACATTTTGATGAAATGATAAATTTGACACCAATTTATAAATTTACACATGTAGTTTATATATGTTTTAATATTTAGTGTGACTATTTTCTAAGTCGATGTATTTAATTAAAAATAGGTTTTTTATGTACTACTCAATGGATTTACAAAGTTTAACTATTTTGAGAATGTATAGATTATTTTTGTTTATATTATAAATAACCTGAATTTTTGCATATATGTCATTTTATGTATATATATATATATATATATACATACACACAATGTATGCATCATTTGTAATTTTTGTATATATAATATATACAAAATCAAGGAAGATAATTATAATATAATTACATAGATACAACTCTTTGACATATATGAAACATATAAATCAAATATGTAAAACCGTAGGTATATAGTGTAATGGTTTACATGGTACAGAATCTCCAAGTGGGAATATCAAGGCAAATGGAACATACCTTTTGATATATTCTGAAATTATTTGCTAAAATGCCTTGGTATTTGTAATACTACAAGCAACACTTGTCAGTTTCAGATAAAATCTGCCAGCATTAACAATAACAATTAAGATGTCTGACATGGATCCGTCATAGGTGTGACAGTGTCATTAACAATAACCATTAAGATGTCTGACATGGATCCGTCATAGGTGTGACAGTGTCATTAACAATAACCATTAAGATGTCTGACATGGATCCGTCATAGGTGTGACAGTGTCCTTAACAATAACCATTAAGATGTCTGACATGGATCCGTCATAGGTGTGACAGTGTCCTTAACAATAACCATTAAGATGTCTGACATGGATCCGTCATAGGTGTGACAGTGCGTGTGCACCCCGCCGCCGCCCGCACGCGGACGGCCAGTCTCTGATTCCTCCTGAAGCCACGCTGCGTGCAGTGCTGTCCGAGTGACACTGGAGGCGGCTGCTCAGGGTTGAAGGACCAAACGGGAAGGGATGAGGTCGCGCTCCTCTTTCCCGGGAGCCTTGCTGACACGCAGAGGGACCACCGGGAGAGCGCGGCGACGCCCCGCCTGTCCCCAGCCCTCACCGCCCTGGCTCTTACTTCCCGGCCTTTTCTACAAGTTTTAAAAATAGCGTTAAAATGAGGTCTTTGCCATGCGCTCCCCATGTACATATGTGCCATCATGTGTAGCCTATCGGGGTTTCGGGGGAACGTGAGCATATTTAGTGGAAACAGGCCAGCGAGCACAGACTGCCCCGGCTTGTTTCCCTGCCTGCGTCGCCGGTAACGTCCCGTGGCGTTCATTGCGTCGCTGGGTCCTCCCTGCCGAAGCCGGGGATAGTTTCCCAGGCACACAAGTACAGTAAGCTTCTTCCCATCCAGACCCTACCAGGTCCTTGTTCTTTCTGGGAAAAGAGGAGGGAGAGGTGAGGCCGCCACTCACTTTATTTCCTGCGGTTGCGTAATTGCTCCTTAGTCGTACCCTCAGCGAGGGGAAAGATCTAGCGGCTTCGCTTCCTTAGTGAATGATTTGGGGGATCCCACCACGTCTACGTCTAATGAGCAGAGGAGCCCTAGCCGGTGTGGCTCAGGGGAGAGAGCGTCAGCCTGTGGGCTCAAGGGTCCAGGGTTCTATTCCGGTCAAGGGCACGTGCCGGGCGGTGGGCTCGATCCCCAGTGGGGGGCGTGCGGTGATTCTCTCTCATCATTGATGTTTCGATCTCTCCCTCTTCCTTCCCCTCTCTCTAAAAACCAGTAAAAATATTAAAATGAAATAAAAAAGACGAGGAGCAGAGCCGGCCCGTGGCTCAGGTGGAGGCGGAGGAAAGCCCCCTGAGGAGGAGGACGTAAGAAAGTTAAATGAGTTGCTATGACCAATAGTACCATAAAAATAGTAAATGACTGACTACCTCACTTTAGGATTGTTATTTACGAAAAGAAAAAACAGACAGGCAAACAGCCCTCGCCAGTCTGGCTCAGTGGACAGAGTGTTAGCCTGTGGACTGCAGGGTCCTGGGTTCGACTCCCAGTACTTCACAGTTTTTCCTAAAATGAGTTCTGGGCTCAGGGTCGCTAACAGTTGGAGGGCCGTTCTGGGATGGCGTGAAGCTAAGCAAGGGGCGCGCTGGACGCAGGAGAACGGTAACCGGGAGGCAGAGGTGGACTCCGTGGGAAGCCATGGGGGTTGTAGTTGCTCTTTCCCAATGAGCAGGACCTCACACTCCTCGACGCTCAGAACCACCTCAGGCTCGCCCAGCGGGTGGGGTAATCGCGGGTGCACCCCACAGCACCAGCCCACACCACCGGCCACATCACCACCCCACAGCACCAGCCACAGCACCAGCCCACAGCACCACCCCACAGCACCAGCCCACACCACCGGCCACATCACCACCCCACAGCACCAGCCACAGCACCAGCCCACAGCACCACCCCCACAGCACCAGCCCCACAGCACCAGCCACAGCACCAGCCCACAGCACCACCCCCACAGCACCACCCCCACAGCACCAGCCACAGCACCAGCCCACAGCACCAGCCCACACCACCGGCCACAGCACCAGCCCCCAGCACCAGCCCCCAGCACCAGCCACAGCACCAGCCCATAGAACCAGCCACAGCACCACCCCACAGAACCAGCCATAGCGCCAGCCACAGCGCCAGCCCCACAGCACCACCCTACAGCACCAGCCACAGCACCACCCCACAGCGCCATCCACAGCACCACCCCACAGCGCCAGCCACAGCACCACCCCACAGAACGAGCCACAGCACCAGCCACAGCACCAGCCACAGTGCCACCCCACAGCACCAGCCCACACCACCGGCCACATCACCACCCCACACCACCGGCCACAGCACCACCCCACAGCACCACCCCACAGCGCCAGCCACAGCACCACCCCACAGAACGAGCCACAGCACCAGCCACAGCACCAGCCCCACAGAACCAGCCACAGCACCAGCCACAGTGCCAGCCACAGCGCCAGCCACAGCACCAGCCACAGTACCAGCCCCACAGAACCAGCCACAGCACCAGCCACAGTGCCAGCCATAGCTCCAGCCACAGCACCAGCCCACAGAACCAGCCACAGCACCAGCCACAGTGCCACCCCACAGAACCAGCCACAGCACCACCCCACAGAACCAGCCCATAGCACCAGCCCACAGCGCCAGCTCTCATTCTACCCCCAGGGAGCAGGGGACTCACTTCCATGGATACGGCCCATGGGCCACCCTGAGCACTCCTGGCCCTAAGCGCTAATGACCTTACCCAGAGCAACCGGGGCGGGACACGGGGCGTTTCTGGGAGGCAGACGATGTCCACACACAGCAGAGCACACGTTTTGGACGCCTGCGGCAAAGGTGTCTGTCTTTCCTGAAGAGAAGTCGGCTGTCTCTGCCATCAGCCCTTGGGGGAGAGGCAGAGAAATGCGTGCATTTGAAGACGGGAGTTTTGTGCGGCTGAAACGCACTCTGGTGTGATGGGAGGGTGAGCAATGCGCTCTGGCCTGGGGGTGGGGGAAACGGGGTGGGGGACGGGGGGTGGGGGACGGGGGGTGGGGAGGGGGGCGGTTTGGGGAAGAGATGTGACCAGGCCGTGGTCTCCCTCCTGCATCCGGAAGGTGTGCGGCACCTGGTACCTCCGCTGTGGACTGACGGGCGTGGGGGTGGGAGCGGGCTGGCCCGGGGCAGGGCTGGAGGTGCGGTGGGAGTGACGGATAGAGGGCTGCCCGCAGGGAACCGTCCTCCTTCTGCACCGTCCCCCCTTTGAGATGGTTTCGATTTTACTCGGGCCTCGCCTTAGGTCCGGAGGCAAATGGAAGTGAACGTCAAGTGAAAACACAGGACCAAGGGGTGTGCGCATTGCTGTGCGTGAGGTGCTTGGCACCCAGACAATGAATGTCCCGCTAGGACAGTGGTCGGCAAACTGCGGCTCGCGAGCCACATGCGGCTCTTTGGCCCCTCGAGTGTGGCTCTTCCACCAAAGACCACGGCCTGGGCGAGTCTATTTTGGAGAAGTGGCGTTAGAAGAAGTCTAAGTTTAAAAATTGTGGCTCTCCAAAGACATGTCCATCGTTGTCCTGTTGCTATTAGGCTCTGCTGGCGAATGAGTTTGCCGACCGCTGCGCTAGGAACTTCTATCTTTTTCTTTTCGGCTCAGGCCTGCTCTTGCTCTGACTTTTTAATCCTCGTTGTTGAAAGATCCCAGGGGTCCCCTTTTCCTCCCACCCCGCCGCCCGCCCCCCGCCCCAAGCCTTCCCCACCCCGTGGCCTGTGACCGTGGGCGATGCATACACGCCCGGGAGCGCACTGGTTGATCTCTTTCTCCCTCCCCCCCACCCTCCCGCCGTCCCTCTGCGGTTGGACAGCCTGTTGGATGCGTCCATGTCTCTGGGTCACCAGTTGATGCTGTTCATTAGATCCCACCTAGGAGTGAGGTCAGGTGATGCCTGCCTTTCTCCGGGGGCTTATCGCTGGGCACACTCCTGCCACCATCTCCTTCCCTGCATTAGAGGCAGCCGGTGTCTCTGGCCTCTGGATTCTCCGGAGGAAAGAACCTTTTGAAGAATCCAAGTGCCTTTGAACAAACTAGTGTTAGAGTGTGTGGGAGACCTCTGTGTTCCACTCCCTGATGAGCTAAATATTGGGAGAGAATTGTCCAGTTTTTCCAATAATCTCAACACTACAAAAACCAGAAATACTTTTGTAATATTTCTGCAAAGCAAGAATTTCAGAACATGACTTAGACAACATTCATTGTACCTACAAATGTAAAGTTTAGGGAAATTTCATGTTATCCATATGTAGCTAAAATGCATCCATACTTTCCTATTATCTCCATGCATTCAACTTACATTTTCCACCTCTTTCTTCTTTAGGAAAATTAGAAGTGCCAGGCCTTTATTTTGTTTTATATATTCATACTATATTAAATTTCCACCTTCATAATTTACTCAGATCCTTCATTTGCTTCATTCTCTCCACTTGCCCGGTGACGTCACCATATTCATCTCTTTCTATCGCAATAACTCAGTTATATGCCATTCCACTGAAACGCTCTTCCCCTTCGCGCACCTGTGTGGTCGCCGGAGCGATTGAAGCATCAGCTCTCCGCGTCTCTCCTTGGCGCCCTCCAATCGCCCTGACCATGGCAGCTTCCAGGGAATAAGATCTCCTTTCATAGGGGTAGCCACGTGTTGAATACAGTCGCAATTTAACATGAATTTGCGCGATTCCTACATTAACGGTCGTCTCCCTCACGGGTCTACAGGTTCCAGGAGGTCAGGCATCGTTTTTTTTCTCTTCTTCTTCCACTTCCTCAGTTTTCTCTACGACCTAGGCCAGTGGTTGGCAAACTGCGGCTCGCGAGCCACAGACGGCTCTTTGGCCCCTGGAGTGTGGCTCTTCCACAAAAGACCACGGCCTGGGCGAGTCTCTGTTGGAGAAGTGGTGTTAGAAGAAGTTTACGTTTAAAAAATGTGGCTCTCCAAAGACATGTCCATCGTTGTCCTGTTGGTATTGGGCTCTGTGGACTGATGAGTTTGCCGGCCACTGGCCTAGGATAACGCCTGGCCCACAGTATGTGCTAACTAGTGGTTATTTGAACAAAGGCGCGCAGGGATGCTGAATGTGGATCTCGAAACAGAAGCTGGCGAGGCAGAACCAGGAAAAGCATCCAGGAAATCGGGGCTGAAGGAGTCCCCGTCGCTTTTCTGGGCGACTCCTCAGTGTCGGGGATAGTAATGTTTTCAGGAGTCAAGCATGGCGCCACGTAAAAGGCTCAACCAGAAACAGACAGAATGTTTTAAAATGGCTCCTCCAAGCCATCTCTTATTACCAAAACACATTCTAAGCTTGTTAGATGAGAGATTTCTGGTTCAGAATCCCCATTTACCACTAATCACAATATAATACTCATTCAGCAAAAACTCAAGCCCAGGTCTTCAAAACGCAGGTATCGGGTGCTGGGTAAACAGTGCGTCAGCAGTTGAGCTCAGATAATGTGTTAATGGCACATTTCACGTGGGGTTTTTAATGATAACTTGTGGCTTAAATTACGCTTTATTTCTCCTCTCTGACCCTGCCAAGTGAAGCATAACTTACCTTTGACTTTGGTTTCAAAAGGCAATGCAAAAGTGATAAAAATAACTGTAACGTGAGTCATAGTTACGGTTGTCACACTAAGTGACATTATGTAAAAGCTGCTTCCATGACGTATCACCAGTGGCATTTGGTTCACATATTATCATTAAAATCAGAGTATATTTTTAAATCATGTATGTTTTCTGAATTCAAACTAAACGTGTTTTTTTTTTAATTGGACAATGTTAGATTCCAGAGGCCAAATAAAAAATAAAAAAATAAGCGTTGATGTCTGCTAGCTAAATTTTAAGTTCATGCATAATTACAATATGTGGTTATTCTGTTCCTGATTATTTTATATCTTCCTTAATATGGGGTCTAATGTATTTCAAGTCTGATCCAGTGAAGGTATTTGTTGAATGGTTATGTATAATGTTTAACAACTAGGTCTTAAAAAGTAAATATTTGTGGAGGCGTGATTGTTTCCTGGCGAAACTGTTACCTGTGGAGGAAAGAACCTTTTGAAGAATCCAAGTGACTTTGAACAAACTAGTGTTAGAGTGTGTGGGAGACCTCTGTGTTCCACTCCCTGATGAGCTAAATATTGGGAGAGAATTGTCCAGTTTTTCCAATAATCTCAACACTACAAAAACCAGAAATACTTTTGTAATATTTCTGCAAAGCAAGAATTTCAGAACATGACTTAGACAACATTCATTGTACCTACAAATGTAATGTTTAGGGAAATTTCATGTTATCCATATGTAGCTAAAATGCATCCATACTTTCCTATTATCTCCATGCATTCAAATTATATTTTCCACCTCTTTCTTCTTTAGGAAAATTAGAAGTGCCAGGCCTTTATTTTGTTTTATATATTCATACTATATTAAATTTCCACCTTCATAATTTACTCAGATCCTTCATTTCCTTCATTCTCTCCACTTGCCCAGTGACGTCACCATATTCATCTCTTTTTATCGCAATAACTCAGTTATAACTAGAGCAGACATTATTCCTCTCACCACTTAGGAAATGAATATTTACAGAGATTAAAAGATTTTCCCAGATCAGACAGGGCATAATGTGGGGCTCTAAACCTGGAATCCAGTTCTTCTTTTGAATCCAGAGATTTTTGTCTGTTAGTACAGGCTGATTTTTATTAAACTGTGTGAAGTCAAATCTGCCTTAAATCTTACACTTGCAGAAATCCCTTTATCCAAATAAGTACTTAATTTTAATTCAATCTTTGTAGAGTGTAGGGAATTATTTTATTAGAAGGGTAGGTCTTTACATGGGTAAGTTATTCCCATCATTTTTAGATCCCAGTGAGTGCAGAGGACGTAGAGGGTGAGCACACTCAGTCCATGGACCCAGGCACCAGGCAGGCTTAGAAATAGCCCCTATAAGGTGAGGGTGTGCCACACGCATTGGGAACGTGCACATCCTCTAAGACTGGGGAGCAGCGTCCTCTCAGAGGACAGACAGAGAGGAGAGCTGCTCATGAGGGCGTCATGCAAGGCGAACGAGCCACCGCTCCCAAAGCCTGCGTGGATGGAGGCCAAGGAAACACTAATTTAGCTCCACCGTGATTTAAAGTGAGGGGACGTGGCTATAGCTTATTGTACTTACTTTATGTCATGTATGCGTATTTTTATTTTCTCTCTCTCTGATTGGAAAGTACATGATCGGTCTCTTTAACATAAGCCAAGGGCTACACATGCCTTACCAACCTCTTCCATTTTCGTGACACCCGACACCATGAGTGTGTAGTGAGCGAATGCTGAAGGAGACAGGTGTTTAGGTTCCTACCGATACAATGGTGGGTTCCTCTTTTCTGGATGTCTCTCCTTCAACTCCTCCCTCATTTAACTAACAAATTAGTTATGATTTTTATTTCCATTTTTGTATTGGCATCCTATTTATTTATTTTTATTGAAGATATTGGGGTGACAATGGTTAATAAGTTATGTACACTTTGGGTGTGCAATTCTATAATACATCTTCTGCACACTGCATTGGTTTCCTATTAAGTAAAGTACATTTATGTAAAACTACACGAATCTGTGCACCAGAGGGGTCTCTCGGCCTGGCCTGCAGGATCGGGCCAAAACGGGCTCTCTGACATCCCCTGAGGGGTCCCAGATTGCAAGAGGGCTCAAACCAGGCCAAGGGACCCCACTGGTGCATGATCGGGGCTGGGGAGGGATGCGGGAGGTTGGCCAGCTGGGGAGGGACCACGGGAGGGCTCCAGGGCGTGTCCAGCCCACCTCGCTCAGTCCCGATCGGCCGGACCCCAGCAGCAAGCTAACCTACTGGTTGGAGGGTCTGCCCCCTGGTGGTCAGTGCACGTCATAGCGATTGATCAACCAGTCAACTTCTGCCCCCTGGTGGTCAGTGCACATCATAGTGAGTGGTTGAGCGGCCTTAGCATGTCATTAGCATATTACGCTTTGATTGGTTGAACAGATGACAGGACGACCTGACACTTAGCAGATTAGGCTTTTATTATATAGGATGTCCATACGATGGGTGTGTAGACGATTTATTTTTTCAATTTGAAATAATATAAGCAATCTCTATTGAGTACCTGCCAGAAGGAAAGGAGATATGTTAGTTCTCAGAGATGTGAAGATCCTGGTAGAGAGTAAGAAATAGCTGTCTACTTACATATATTGTCAAGGTGGAAAACGAAGAAAATACCTCATGTTTTAGCAAGCGTGTGGATGGAAGGCACGGGGGCCCAGGAAACGCTGCTTCATTAGAACTTTTACACGTATGTGTGGTTTCCAAGCACATGCTAGCCTCTGAGTCGCTTCCGGGCTAAAACTGTAAATTTAACAAAATGGCCATGGGTGTCATTGGTTTCACAAACTAACACGCCTTCCGTTTTAAATGCTGACCTGTCCGTGGGTACCTACAATCAGCCCCCTGTGAAGGCGTCTGACGTGGAGAGCCCTCTAAATGTCAGCATTAAATTTTATTTTCTAGGCACTTGCTTACCTGAGTGGCCAAAAGCAGCGTCTTTCTAAGGTGGTTTCCCAAACCTCGACATTCTTCGCGTGTTTGTTTCTGTCCTAGACATTCACAGTGACAACTGCTTTTAGGTTCGCTATGACGTGGTTACTGTTAATGGTTTCAATCTATAAAATTTCACTGGAACTTTCTCCGACTGGGAACCTGGCAGTCACTGTGGAGACAGGCCTGGCCGCAGGAGCACCTGTCCACAGGGTACGGGGGCCATGTGGACTTAGATGCGTATGAAGAATAGGAACGTGTCTGGAGACACATACGGTCCAGGCCAAGAAGATATCCACTGGGAAGACAATCGCGTCAAAGGAGCGTAATTGTTCCTAAAGCATGTCCTCTAAATCCAAAGGTTCTGTGGCTTAGTTCACAGTTCATGGGAGGGAATTAAAACGTGATAAGATCATTAATACAAACTTGGGAAATGCAACAGGTGCTCTAAGTGTCTGCACCTATGTGTTGTGAAAATAGGTCATAAAGACAAGTAACACATGATCTCACTCAGTGTGGAATCTAATGAACCAAATACACTGATGATCCAAAATACTAGTTGACCCAGAGACATAGAAGCATGAACAGACTGTTGAATCTCAGAGGGTGGGTGGGAAGAGACCAGCCAATGAACTTGTGTGCATATATGCACAATCCATGGACACAGACTAGAGGCCCGGTGCATGAAAATTCATGCACTGGATGGGAGGTCCCTCAGCCCGGCCTGCCCCCTCTCACAGTCTGGGAGCCCTCAGGGGCGGGAAGTGACCCAGTGATCAGGGGAAGGCAACACCCCCATCACACCTCTGCTGCTGCCACTGCCGGCAGTGCAAGCCTCGGCCGGCCCTGGTTACCTGAGCTTCGGGCGGCCCTGGACGGCTGGGGGGCTGAGAGGACTGGGGGACTCCAGAGGCAGGCGCTCCAGGGGGGCTGAGGGGACTGGGTGCCGCCATCTTGTGGCTGTGGGCGCCGCCATCTTTGAGGGCATGATAGTCAATTAGCATATTCCCTCCTTATTGGCTGTGGGAACTTCCATCTTTGCGACAGCGTGAGGGTCAATTAGCATATTCCCCCTTTCTTAGATAGGGGAGGGCCTGGGAGTTGGACGGGAGCAGGCTGGAAGGGGTACTTGCGGGGGGGGAGGGGAAGGAGGACATGTAATACTTTCAACAATAAAGATTTAAAAAATAATAATAAATAATTAAAGTTCAATTAATATTTCTAATTCCTTAAACTCTGGTGTGTAGCTTTGGACTTAATCCTCCTTGCAAGGACCTGGTTCTTGGCCTCTTTCAGGAAAGTCTGGGTGGGACCAGTCCTTGCCAGTCCCACGGTCAAGAGCAGAAGCAGGGGCAGTAGGAGGGACCCTGTGGACTCAGACTGTGCCCAGATGCCTCACGCATCTGGACCTAGGCCTCAGCGCAAGGGCTTCTCTTTCTTCAGCTCCATTGGCACATGACTGATTGATTGATTGATTGATTGATTTTAAATATATTTTAATTGATTTCAGGGAAGAAGGGAGAGGAAGAGAGAGATAGAAACATCAATGATGAGAGAGAATCGTCAGCCGGCTGCCTCCTGCACGCCCCACACTGGGGATCAAGTCCACAATCCAGGCATGTGCCCCGACCGGGAATCGAACCGTGACCTCCTTCTGGCTCATAGGTCAACGCTCAACCACTGAGCCACGCCAGCCGGGCGGTGCACAGCTGATTTATAAAGACAGACACACAATCAGGAACTTCCTGTGACGGGTGCTCGCCATGGTTATTGTGAGCCATGCGGTCATGTGCTTGTAACTTACGTTACCTTGCTCTGAGGTGCAAAGGAGTCAGTACGGGTCGATCCTGAGATCATTTCTGTTTGGATACTGAAGGGAAAAGTTACTGAAGCATGCGGAGACTCTCAACAAAAATCGTACAGTTGTGATACTTTTTAATCATTTTCTCTTTTCTCTCTGCTCCAGCACTTATTTTTATTTGGATTCACCCTCTGTCACCCCAACCTTTCTCACCCCTGCCCGGATCTATATGAAAAAAAAAAACAATGTTCTGTGGTGCTCCCCATTTTATTAAAATACAAATCAAATCTCTCATTACAATATGCAACCAACAGTGTAATTCGACGAGCTTTCTTTTCATAAAATCACACTTAAATTTTAATTATAAAAGCCCAAGTGCTAATGGGGCCACGCTAGTTTCCCTAAGTACTGAGTTACGAAAGGCCGCGTTTAACAGTAATAAATCGTTCTTCCGTTGGCTCCTGAGGGGCAGCCTCGACGCAGCAGCACCGCCTCCACCTGAACTGCGTTGCTGCTGTCTGTGCGGATCCCCAGTGCCGTGTGCAGGTTTCCCCGGAACGGAAGCGTCTTCTATTTGACTTCATATGTCAACACTGTCTTTTTAAAAATATTTCTTATTGATCTCAGAGAGGAAGGGAGAGGGAAAGCGAGATAGAAACATCCATGATGAGAGAGACCCATGGATCCGCTGCCTCCTGCACGCCCCACCCTCGGGATCAAGCCCACAACCTGGGCCTGTGCCCTGACCGGGAATTGAACTGTGACCTCCTGGTTCATAGGTTGATGCTCAACCCCTGAGCCACAGCGGCCGGGCCAGTACTATCTTTTCTTATTCTCTTATTGAGAAGGGAGAAAGGAAGGGAGAGTGGAAGAAGAAAGGAAGGAATGAGAGGAAGGGAAGAAAGAAAATTCTCGTTGAGAAAAGGTATCTCAACAGCTGTCAAATGCTTCACTGAGACATGTATTTAAAAAGGTCTTTGGAATTCAGTGCAAATACTTCTCCAACCCATCCGTCCCGACTTCCTGGAGTCCACGCTGCTTCCCATGCGTGACCTGACCGACTAATTGGGTAGAAAAAGGGACCCATTAAGTAGCCAAAAGGGAGACTGCATGATAGCAACAATAATGGTATGTATTCCTAAAATTTAAGTCTCTCTCTCTTACGGATCTTAGGAATGCTTTATGAAATCCTAGGATTTTACTTTATTTACTCTCCCACTGAGTATCCGTGGGCCAAGGACTTGTTAATGGCAGCAGCTGGTGTGAGTCCAGGGCTCTTAATGTTTGGGACTCACGGCGGTTGCTTCTTCAATCAGGGGACAGGCCCTTTTCTTTCCCTGCAGCCCGGAGTGAAACTTGGGGTGCTGAGTGATCTCGGCCGCCGTTTGCAGGGAAAGTGGGAAACGCCTGAGGTGGTGAGCCACCCTCCCTTGGAAATGGTGTCACAGAAACAGGCATGATTGACGTAGAGCGAACATGTCTGAAGAGCAATGGGTTCTTCTGCAAAATGGCTGTGGGGAGGGCAGCACTCTCCGCCGTCCACGGAAAGGGCAGCAGCGTGAGCAGAGCTGCCTGAGCACCCTTCCCGCCTGAGAGACGGAAGCATTCGATGGAAGACCGTATCGCTCACTTGCCTGAGGAAAACTAGACTAGAGACCTACCCCAGGCTGGTGCGGTGTTAACGTAGAAGCTACTCCCCCAAAAAGGAATTTCCTCTGAGATGTGAAGAACTCTCCGCTCGTGCAAGAAGCCTGATTTTGGATCCAATGTACCCCGTGAGAGCCATGGACTCTGACAGGGCCGGCGTGGCTCCGTGGTGAGCGTCGACCTACAAACCAGGAGGTCACGGCTCGATTCCCGGTCAGGGCACAGGCCCGGGCTGTGGGCTCCATCCCCAGGAGGGGGCGTGCGGGAGGCAGCCGATCCGTGACTCTCTCCCCTCATGGATGTTCCTCTCGCCCTCTCCCTTCCCCTCTGAAATCAATAAAAAATCTACATTTTTTTTAAAAAGAACCCTGGACCCTCCCGCCACGCACATCGCCTCCTCTGTCCGTTACGACATGGGCGATGAAGACGCTTGAGATTCTGTTCTAACATTGTATAATCTGCGGAGCCTTTTGTATGCTTTACATGCGGGTGCGTAGATGATATGTTTTACTTGTAATCACAATTAAAAGCGCAGAACACAACTTTCTATTTCATCCAGTAAGTGTGCCGTTCAGCAGTGTTACTATGCAGATTGCTGGGTAGCAGGGCACCGTCACGCTCACATCTGGCAAAGCTAGCCGCGTGTGACCATGGGACGGCAGCTCACTCAGTCCCTCCTTGTCTTGAGCCTCTCGGAACCGCCACCCGGGTCCTGTGTCTGTGAGTCCGCCTGGTTGCGACTCTGTTAGACTCAGCCTCCTGTCCTCTGGCTCCCCCACATTGTAACAGGTGACGGGATTTCCTCTCGCTTCAGTGCTGAGTAATACTCCGTTTTATGCAAACCCCGCCTTCTGTCTGCCCTGGGTGTGTGTGGCCCTGGGCACTGGGTCGCTGCCCTGGCCTCCTGGCTGCTGGGGGAAGGCCGCGAAGACCTGGTGCAGGTGCTTCCTGGGACCGGCTCCCGGCCCCGCGGCGTGTGCGCTCAGAAGCGGGGCGGCTGGATCGCCTGGTAGTGCCATGTGTGACTTTCTGAGAAACCCCCACGCTTTTTTCCACAGAGGCTCAAACCTTACGTCCGTCCATTTATTGTCAACGGGCATTAAATGCATCGTAACTACTGGAATTACGGTGTTCTCTCTTAACCGGTAAACTCTTTAGGAGGGGAAATGGCAAAGCCTTCTGGGTGGCTGCCCCCCCCCGAAGTCGCTGATTTCGTGGTGAGATGCCGGAGCCTGTCTTTCCGTGCAGGAAGGGGACTGGAGGAGGGACGCCCCCTGACACAGGCGCTCCTCTTAGGCCACGGCTGCGGAGAGAGTCAGCGGGACTCGCCTACCCACTCTCCCACAGTGTGACGCTTCCTGGCCCAGCAGCTGCCAGTGTAACCACCGAAAGGGCATGGAGGCGTGTCCACCCTGTGCATGGGGCCAGGGAAGCGGCTGGGCGCGACCTATGCCCTCGCCCTGGGTGTGAGATCTGAAGGACACCGTGACCTTGAGGCTGGAGAGCGGGGCCTGCGCATCGGGGGCTCGGGGTCCGCCCGCCCTGCCCCTCCGGGGCGGGGTGGGGGCTGGAACCGGTGCGGGGTGGTCCCTGGAGACAAGTCTGTGCCACTCGCTTCCTGCAGTGCCTGCTGCCTGCAGCCCCCTTCCCCAGGGCCCCTCTCCAGAGCCAGGGTCCTGCATGGCACTGTATGGAGCCGCGCCCATGAGGCTGGCAGGTCATCTCATCACAGCAGCAGCCCCTTCCCCATCCTCACCGCCTCCGCCCCCTTCTGCCGCCTTCTCTGTGGCCGCTGGCTGCCTCTAACCCTCCGTGGGTGTTCTTTCTCTTTTTTTAAGTCAGTACCTGGCACAATGCAGTTATTTTATTATCTGGCTTGCTCTACCCCATCCCCTTCCTTCCTTTCTTCCTCCTCCCTTCCTCCTACTTCCTTCCTCCTCCCTTCCTCCTACTTCCTTCCTCCTCCCTTCCTCCTTCCTTCCTCCTCCCTTCCTCCTTACTTCCTCCTACTTCCTTCCTCCTCCCTTCCTCCTTCCTTCCTCCTCCCTTCCTCCTTACTTCCTCCCTCTCTTCCTTCCCCCTTCCTTACTTCCTTCCTCCCTCCCTTCCTCCTTCCTTCCTTCCTTCCTTCCTTCCTCCCTCTCTTCCTTCCCCCTTCCTTACTTCCTCCTCCCTTCCTCCTCCTTCCTTCCTCCTCCCTTCCTCCTTCCTTCCTCCTCCCTTCCTCCTTACTTCTTCCCTTCCTTCCTTCCTCCCTTCCTCCCTCTCTTCCTTCCCCCTTCCTTACTTCCTTCCTCCCTTCCTTCCTCCCTTCCTCCCTCTCTCCCTTCCCTTTTTTTTTTCCAAATGCCAGTCTTTCCTCCTCGTTGGTAAGACTCCCATAATTCCACTCAGTCTCCATGACTGTAGTTATTCTAAATCTCTGTTTAAAGTAGGTAAATGTCAAGTCTGTGCTTTTGTCCTCTTATATTTATTCCTTTGTCTTCCCCGTGTGGTTTTATCTGTACACTCTCATCATTCCATTTTCCACTGTTATCCATAAACCAGTGGTTCTCATCCTAAAAGCCACAGCTCTGACAAGCCAATGTGCCTTTATAGGTGATTTTGGGAAGTCTGTAGCCCAAGCATTACTTAGGTTCACTACGTGGGAGCCTCAGCAAACGACTCTTTCTCTGCTACCACGTGAATTACAGCACGGGGCGTGATTTTATTTCCTCAGAGAATGATCTCCATCACCCAGTTGTATAATTTTTTTTATTTTTCTACAGGAACAGTATGCCTGTGTCATAGACAAGTGTAGATCCCCACAGTTGTAAATAATGTATTCTCGACACACTGGAAAATGAAATGACCTTGAAGACAAGCAATAGTATTATAGGTTTTGGGCCGGGTGCGCCCAGCAAGGTTGGAAATATTACTCGATTCCTACCTCTGAGTCCTGCACACCCCTGTCCCTCAGCTCCAGGAAGCCTGTTAAAGGTAGTGAGTCAGGGATTATGTCTATTCTGCTTATCACTCCCTCCCTGGGAGCTCCTGCCTGAGACATAGGAGGTGCTGATAAATGTGCATTGAAGACGTAATAAGATTCTATATATACGAGCAGTGCTCCCACCTTCTCTGTCCTTTCAGAAAAACCATTCCTCTTCTACCTTAATAAAAGTGCTAGGGGCCCAGTGCATGAAATTCCGGGGGGGAGGGAGGTCCCTCAGCCCGGCCTGCACCCTCTCCAATCCGGGACCCCTCGGGGAACATCCGACAGCCGTCTGTGCCGCACTTTTAACAGATGACAGCTCCACTGTTGCTCCTTTCCTTTCCTGCCTCGACCCCCTGGAATTAGTAGGTATTCAGAGTGTGTACTGTTGCGGGGGCACCCTGTGTATCTCCGGTCAGCGGTGAAAGGAACCAACGGCGGGTCTGGAACCCCAGACAGGGAACCCCGCTCACTCCCCGCACGTCTCCTCACGCCGCTTTCCACCTTCGTGGGCCGCGGGAGAATCCGTGTTCTCTCTCGTTAACTCGGAAAAGCGCGTCCTGGCACCCGCTGCCCCAAGCGAGCGAGGCTCAGTCAGGGCGCCGGCACCCCGAGTGCACGCTCCTCCTCTGCAGTCTCCCCGACTCTACCACCATTTCCCTGAGAGGACGGACCCCTCGCCTCCTCTGGGATTCAATCTCCAAGGCTGACCGAAGGCCCCTCAGCAAGGGCCGCCCGCGCCCCCAGGTGTGTCTGTTCACACCTGCTCCCGCCTCAGCACCCACATTAGCCCCACGGAGACGACCTCGTCGCCACGCTGGCCTCCGCGGGAACAGGGCAGCACCACTCCACCTCTCACTGTCATCTCACAGGCGCCCACCCTCAGCACCCAGAACACCCAGGCACCCTGCAGAGGACGTGAGCGTGCCGGAGTGGACGTGTGCATGTCGTGTGGGGGATGGAGGCACACGGGGTCGATAGCGAAGGGGCAGGAGGAACGTGCGCACCGTGGTCCGGACTGTTGCGGGCATGCGTGGGTGACTGTGCGCTGGGGGATGTTCGCCCGTGGGTGGGGGGGGGGGGGGCGGGGGGAAGGGGGGTACACGCAATGCAAACCCGCGCAGCGCGACCAGGAGAACGTTGATCTGGTCCGCCATGGCGGCTGTCCTGCGATCCTGCACCTTCTGGGCCAGGAGGCGGGACTGGCACGGCCGCTCCTTGGCACCGACGGCCCCGCGGGCCCCGCTTGGCACGGCTCACAGCGCCGCCCCCGTGTGGGGAGTACAGGCCGCCCTCCACAGGGCCCGCCTCCCCGCCCCGTCGCCTTCGCCGCACGTCCCCACCCACCTGCGCCTGCTGTGCGCGCAGCCTGCTGTTCTGGTCGTTACACGTGAGGGCATCCCGGACGATTTGCATATCCCTCTGTTATTAGTATAGATGGGTGTGCAGTTTACTTCACACGTAACATTATTCATTTTACCTGAACACCTTATCCGATCGAGAATTTGATTTTGATGACGTGTTGGAGAAGCAGCCAAGTGCTTTTTTTCTCCCAAAACATAACCAGGATTTCTAGTACTACTTCTTGAAAAAACACAATCTATCTCTATTGATTTCAAATATTTTTTTTCTTTTTTTTAAAATATATTTTATTGATTTTTTACAGGGAGGAAGGAAGAGGGATAGAGAGGTAGAAACATCGATGAGAGAGAAACATCCATCAGCTGCCTCCTGCACACCTCCTCCTGGGGATGCGCCCACAACCAAGGTACATGCCCTTGACCGGAATCGAACCCTGGACCCTTCAGTCTGCAGGCCGATGCTCTATCCACTGAGCCAAACTGGTTTCAGCTGATTTCAAGTATTTAAGTATTTAAAGTGTCATGATAGATTATTGGAAAACTTATTAATTATTTGCTTCCCTGTTCTAGTGTCAGTATCATACAGAATTAATCATTGTAGTTTTATGAAATGATTTAAGACAATTTCTGCTTTTTTCATTTAATTTTAAATTATTGAAATATGGATAAATGTCCAGTGTCACCATTCAACTATACAGAAGTACATAAAATGAAAAAGTATAGACTGATGTATTTGAAGAGTCCTCTTTATATATTTTCCCCCCATAGAATGCTTTCTGATGTGTATTCTATTTTATCCAGAAATCATATCGGTACACCGGTGTGTATTATTTTTATTCGCTCTTTCATGGTATGTTTTTACCATCCTTTTTCTCCACACTAATGCACAGGAAAAACTTCCTTTTAGTCAAACATAGTTTTCTAAATGTTAAAAGATTAGGTAGTCCGTGCGTTCGAATATGACCTTAGCCTACATCACAGCCTACCAATGGGAAGAAGTGACCTTGTGCCTGTTATGACACTTGTGGCGTCATTTCCTTCCGCCTCCCAGGCCCTCTCTTCACCCTCTATTTCTACGAAGACGGACAGCCATTCAGAGATTTCATCTTCCATTTCTTTCTTGGCTTCCTTGAGTGGAAGTCATCCAGGCCAAGAGATTTGCATTTTTATAGAGCAACTGCCTCTCTAAAAATATCCTTTCTTCAAACCTTCTCTTCTCCCGTAGGCTTCACATCCCTTTGGCCAAAGTCGATTCTACCTTTTGTTTGTTGTCTGGGGGGCCGTCCATCTGAGCAGAAAAAGCTGAAAACCTGTGAAACTTTCTGCTCATTTATAAGCAGTAAACTATTATCCTAAAGTAAACTGGGCTTTGTTTTCAATATTTTTGTTTTATAGTATATATAATTAAACTAGTATTTTATAGCCATTTAATACTTTCCTACATGGATATTTAATGCTAATTTTCTTTTAAAATTGATCTTACAAGTCAATGTCTATTTGTTATAATTACCTTTGGTCATTATACTGTAGTCTGTCCTTTACACATTTTATTTCAATAACTGAACTCTTGAGATCCCCTTACTATTTTCTTCTCTCTTAGAATAATTTGTGGGTATGTCTCCATAATTTAATTCCTGAAAGAAACCCATTATTATTACCATTAATATTTTCCCCTTTAATGAACCTATATTGCCGTATAAATAATGCTAAAACTCCAATAACTGTGCTGTTTCCTATCTCTTCTCATTAAAAATATAGCTTTCCTTTTGAAGGGAGTACATTGACTAGTAACCAACATGGACAGTAATAAATTCTAAGCGTTCAAATGGAATCTCCTCCAGATTTTCCGTCATTTCCACTTCCCTGCCAGCCAGTTGCTTCTTATTGGCTGGAATTAAGTACAGAATGGCCATTTCTCTCGTCATTCACTCCAGCTTCTCAGAGATTAAATTGACAGTCAGGCCAGCCAAGCGTCTACCAGACCTAGCTTTTAACAGGATGAGTTTTGTGGGAGGTCGGGAAGATTAAAGCCTGCGTTTTTATATTAGCATCAGTCCCTTAAACTTTGGTGTCTGCTTCCTTTGCTATAGAATGAGGTAGTAGCACTTATTTTGCTGGTCCATTTTACCTATGTCAAGGACTGAATAAACCAAAGTATGTTGACATGCTTTTTAAAAAAAATTTTTAACGCTCTACCAATGACCTAGGATTTTATTTCATGTTTACATTTTGAAAATGGTTTTGCTTGTTTGGGCCACAAACCCTTCCAGACCAGAACGCGCTTCCCTTCTTGCACCACGGGGAACACACCTCCGAGGCAGGGCATCAAACACGTAACATGCTTCAGCACCTGTCGTACATGAGAACACATGATTAGACCAACACCAGAGAGAGGATGGGTCCGCGCCCTGAACCCACAGAGCGATCCATTCCGGATTCACTGGTCGCTGCGTGGGCGGGAACAACAGACAGCTCTACGATGCCCACCTTCTAACCCCGGGACCCGGGTGACGGCAGGTTCCGGGCAAAGGGAATCAGTTTTACTGAGTAGCTGAGCTTAGGATGGGGGCATCGCCTGGATTATCCAGGGGGACCCGTGTAATCACCAGGGTCCGTAGAGGGAGGGGTGGCCTCTGCTGGGGGCTGCGAAGCTGCTGCCAGGGCTGAGCTGAGGAGCTGGAGGGGAGGAAGGAGGCTGAGCCGGGGGTGGGAGTGGGCACCGAGCTGGGAGAGGTCAGGACCACGAGGAGATGCAGCCTGACACCTGGGTGTGAGCCCAGGAGACCCTTTCCGGTCTCTGTCTGGTGTCCAGCCAGGCCCAGCCCGGCCTCAGGCTGCAGCAGTCATGGGCAGGCCACAGCCTGCGTGCATGGGCGCGTTGGCGCCAGGACAGCCCGGCCTGTGTCTGAACGGAGGCACTGCTGCCCGGTCCGTGGACGCGGGCCGCGCGGGGGCGGCCACAGGTGTCTCACGGTGTGTTCTCGGGGGGGTGACGCCGTCTCTCCCAGCAGTCACTGAGGCTGCCTCCTTGCCCAGCTCCTGCTAACTGAGAGGAAGCGCTGGGTCACTCCATGGGCATGGCTCACTGTTCAGAAGTTGAATAGTCAGAGCGGGAAAATTCAAGGCTTCTGTTCGTTTCCATTAGGTTAATCTTTAGAGCATATTCCTTATGACTATCACGACTAATAAAACAGGACCTATAAGAATAAGTTATAGCCGAAGCCGGTGTGGCTCAGTGGATAGAGCGTCGACCTGCGGACTGAAGGGTCCCAGGTTCGATTCTGGTCAAGGGCATGTACCTTGGTTGCAGGCACATCCCCAGTAGGGGGTGTGCAGGAGGCAGCTGATCGATGTTTCTCTCTCATCGATGTTTCTAACTCTCTATCTCTCTCCCTTCCTCTCTGTAAAAAAATCAATTAAATATATATTTTTTTAAAAAAAGAATAAGTTATATTAAATCATACAATTTTAAATTAACATAAAAATAAATACGTACATCGCAGCATTGCATGCCTATGCACAAGTACACACACACTTACACAACACAGATAAATTGAGACAGTTTCATGAAAGAAAATACTTGGCTATAGATTACATAGCTAAAGAATCGCCAAGAAGTATGATTTAATACAATGAGACAAGCTTTCTTTGAAGACCAGGAAATATATACATTTTTAAAAAAATACATTTTCAGGGTTTAATCAACTCATAGTTTGTTGTTATTTATATATTCTAAGGCAGTCTATTGAGAAGCAGAAGAAATCAGAGACCAAAATACCCAAGAAATTTAAAAATGGAAGAATTTATTAATACAAACAGAATTCCCCAAGTATGTCCTCATCTGTTGCAATATCTAAACACTTCACATCTTTCCAGGATCTAGGTAGTGCATAATAATGTCGAAGCAGCGAGGGAATAGGTCACGAGAAAGAAAAATCCTAATTCTGCTTACTTATGAGACCAGTTTTGGGCATTTTACCCAACTCATCTTTTTGATGAAGGTTCTGTAAATAAATGTTTTCTTTCTTTTCTTTTCTTTACTGAATTTATACTCACTTGTAATCGGTAAATGCACATGATAATGTATAACTTTATGTAGTAAAATAATAAAAATATATCTGAAAATTAAAAGGAGGTAGTACACTTATCTTTGTGTTTGTCAAACCAGAGTTAGAGGAAGGACTTTAAAAATGATAAAAATGCGTGTGTCTATTAGGAGTAGTTTATGAGATAACTGCTATTTTTTAAATTAAGTAAATGAAATTCTTTAATTTTGAAGAAATTGTGGAAGGTCTTTCTATACTGATCATGAGGCTAATCTTCACGTGAAATGGGAGGTAATGAGAAAATGGTTACTCTCATGTGATCGTCACGCAGGATGAGCTGTAACATAGATTTCGGTCTCATCTCAGCTCGGCTGCCACGTAGGTGTGCAGCCTGAGAAAATTACCCCCGTGGCTTTCCATGTGAAATGAGGATAATTCTTTTCCTCTACATTTTCGGTTATTTTGTATGATATTTGTAAATTGCCTCAAATTATATCTGGTATGTAACAGAATCATAACATACATAAAATAGACACTTCATTGGTTAGATGTGACTCACTCAAAATTAAAGAATATACGTTCCATAACCAATAATAATTTTATAGTTAAATAATGAAGTTGTTTTTGCTTTTTTTAAAAAAAAACAAAAAGGGTCTTAAACACACACACACACACACACACACACACACACACACAGACACACACACTTTAAATGTGGTTTTGTTTCAAGGGGCATTGGGCTTCATAGCTCTAGAATAAAATTCATCCAGATAAAATATATTCTTACAATCCCTGGCCATGAAAGTTTAAAGTTGAATTTTGGTAATCTACTTGGTAAACATAAAATAGGCTATTAATTCTGTTGATTGTTTTCTCAGAAAAAAATAGAAATAAGATTTCCCAGCTCCAACAGACCTGGCAAATATTTCAATAGGAAACAGCCTTGCTATACAGTGGAATGAAATAATAATATTGCTCTTGTGTCCCTAGAGCAATAACCACGGCTCCGAGGCCTTTGGCCTAAACTCAGGTTCAGAATTACTTCATTGTTCAAAAGCAACATTTTGCTTAACTGTCATGATTACTGGGGGGTTGCTATTCAAATGAGAAATACACTTTAAAAAATATAAGGTAATTGATAGTTGGTTCATAATTTTGCATTGTTTCATCCCACTTCCATTTTAGTATGTGAAAACTGTTCCTCTTACCTGTGGGTCTCTTGGGCTTTAGGGTAGATGGTATATGTATACAGTGTGTATATATGTGTGTATACACACACACACACTCACACACACACACACACACACACACACTCACACACACACACACACTCACACACACACACACACTCACACACACACACACACACTCACACACACTCACACACACACACACACACACACACACACACACACACACATTATACTGTAGTCCAGGTTTAGAAAATATCACTTCCTTTTAGTTGATGGTGCTTTGCAGTTCAGAAAGAAAGAAAATCCAACGAGAGTTTACAAAGAACAAAGGCGTGGGTCATTCAGTTATGCATTGGATTCAAATAGCCAAAGTTCCTATTACATAGTAATCCTTAGGAATATTTGAGAACAGTGTAATGAGGATTCACAGTATTTTGGATGTGTTATTGTGCATATTAACTTTATATATGCAGTGTGTTTATATATTTCTAGAGAAATGTGAACATACCTAATACATATATAAACATATATTCAATAGATTCAATGGATCATTCTATAATATTATCCACTAGAGGCCCCGTGCATGAAAATTCATGCACTGGAGCGGGGGGTCCCTCAGCCCGGCCTGCCCTCTCTCACAGTCCAAGAGCCCTCGGGGGCAGGAGGTGACCCAGCGATCAGGCGAAAGGGATGCCCCCATCACACCTCTGCTGCTGCCACTGCCAGCAGCGCAAGCCTCGGCCAGCCCTGGTTACCTGAGCCTCGGGCGGCCCTGGACGGCTGGGCAGCCACCATCCGAGGCTTGCCTGCGCTTCAGGCTGGCCCTGGGGGACTGGAGGGCTGAGGGGACTGAGGGACTCCGGATGCAGGCGTGTGGAGTGCCTGGACCCGCCTGGGAGTGGGCCTGGCTGTGCCACATGCCTGCCGCCCGGGCGGGGCTGAGGGAACTGGGTGCCACCATCTTGTGGCTGTGGGCACCAACATCTTTGAGGTTGTGACAGTCAATTAGCATATTCCCTCCTTATTGGCTGTGGGTACCGCCATCTTTGCGGGTGTGACAGTCAATTAGCATATTCCCTCCTTATTGGCTATGGGTACCGCCATCTTTGAGGGCAAGGCAGTTGATTAGCATATTCCCTCCTTATTGGCTGTGGGTGCCACCATCTTTGAGGGAGTGGCAGTCAATTAGCATATTCCCTCCTTATTGGCTGTGGGCGCCACCATCTTTGAGGGAGTGACAGTCAATTAGCATATTCCCTCTTTATTAGATAGGATAATACCCATTTATGTTATAAAATATTCTATGGTGTTCTTACCATCATACGTTACGAATGGTATGACTCCCAGGGAAAAATGGTATGTGGAATTTGTTTATTGCTGGGTTCGTCTGCTGAGGGTGACTTAACCAAATACCAAAGTCTGAGCGGCTGAGCAAGAAACATGTATTTACCTTCTCACAGCGCAGAGGCTGGTTCTCCACATTCAAGATCAAGGTTCACGTCTGCGGAAGCCTCTCTTCCTGGCTCTAGACGGGCACATTCTTGTTGTGCTGTCTTATGGCTCTCCTCTGAGCATTCAGAGATGGGGGAGGGAGAGGGAGAGGGAGAGGGAGAGGGAGAGAGAGAGAGAGAGAGCGAGAGAGATCTTTGGTATCTGTTCCTCTGGTAAGGATACCAGCCCTCTTGGATTAGGGCCCCACCCTTATGACCTAAGTTAACCTTAATTCCCCACTTAAAGGGCCTATCTGCCAATATAGTCACATTCGGGGGAAGGACTGTAAAATACGAATAAAATATGAAAATATACAGTTCACTGCATAACAATGGCATATGCTTTCATGTGTGCATTTACTCTAAGGTTCTCCTTGGAGCCAGGCACTCTGTCCTGTGCTCGCATAGCTCTGACATGCTCCCTCTGACATGCTCCCTCTCACATGCTCCCTCTCACATGCTCCCTCTGACATGCTCCGCTCTCACATGCTCCCTCTCACATGCTCCCTCTCACATGCTCCCTCTGACATGCTCCCTCTCACATGCTCCCTCTGACATGCTCCCTCTCACATGCTCCCTCTCACATGCTCCCTCTGACATGCTCCCTCTGAAATGCTCCCTCTCACATGCTCCCTCTGACATGCTCCCTCTCATATGCTCCGCTCTCACATGCTCCCTCTGACATGCTCCCTCTCACATGCTCCCTCTCACATGCTCCCTCTCACATGCTCCCTCTCACATGCTCCCTCTCACATGCTCCCTCTGACATGCTCCCTCTCACATGCTCCCTCTCACATGCTCCACTCTCACATGCTCCCTCTGACATGCTCCCTCTCACATGCTCCCTCTCACATGCTCCCTCTCACATGCTCCCTCTGACATGCTCCCTCTCACATGCTCCCTCTCACATGCTCCCTCTCACATGCTCCTTCTGACATGCTCCCTCTCACATGCTCCGCTCTCACATGCTCCCTCTCACATGCTCCCTCTGACATGCTCCCTCTCACATGCTCCCTCTCACATGCTCCACTCTCACATGCTCCCTCTGACATGCTCCCTCTCACATGCTCCGCTCTCACATGCTCCCTCTCACATGCTCCGCTCTGACATGCTCCCTCTCACATGCTCCCTCTCACATGCTCCGCTCTGACATGCTCCCTCTGACATGCTCCCTCTCACATGCTCCGCTCTCACATGCTCCCTCTCACATGCTCCCTCTGACATGCTCCCTCTGACATGCTCCCTCTCACATGCTCCCTCTGACATGCTCCCTCTGACATGCTCCCTCTCACATGCTCCCTCTCACATGCTCCCTCTGACATGCTCCGCTCTCACATGCTCCGCTCTCACATGCTCCCTCTCACATGCTCCGCTCTGTCATGCGCCCTCTGACATGCTCCGCTCTGTCATGCTCCCTCTGACATGCTCCGCTCTGACATGCTCCCTCTCACATGCTCCCTCTCACATGCTCCCTCTGACATGCTCCCTCTGACATGCTCCCTCTGACATGCTCCGCTCTGACATGCTCCCTCTGACATGCTCCACTCTCACATGCTCCGCTCTGACATGCTCCCTCTGACATGCTCCCTCTGACATGCTCCCTCTGACATGCTCCGCTCTCACATGCTCCCTCTCACATGCTCCCTCTCACATGCTCCCTCTGACATGCTCCCTCTGACATGCGCCCTCTCACATGCTCCGCTCTGACATGCTCCCTCTCACATGCTCCCTCTCACATGTTCCGCTCTCACATGCTCCGCTCCGACATGCTCCGCTCTCACATGCTCCCTCTCACATGCTCCGCTCTCACATGCTCCGCTCTGTCATGCTCCCTCTGACATGCTCCCTCTGACATGCTCCGCTCTGACATGCTCCCTCTGACATGCTCCCTCTGACATGCTCCCTCTGACATGCTCCCTCTGACATGCTCCGCTCTGACATGCTCCCTCTCACATGCTCCCTCTCACATGCTCCGCTCTCACATGCTCCGCTCTGACATGCTCCCTCTCACATGCTCCGCTCTCACATGCTCCGCTCTGTCATGCTCCCTCTGACATGCTCCCTCTGACATGCTCCCTCTGACATGCTCCGCTCTGACATGCTCCCTCTGACATGCTCCGCTCTGACATGCTCCGCTCTGACATGCTCCCTCTCACATGCTCCCTCTCACATGCTCCGCTCTCACATGCTCCGCTCTGACATGCTCCCTCTCACATGCTCCGCTCTCACATGCTCTGCTCTGTCATGCTCCCTCTGACATGCTCCCTCTGACATGCTCCCTCTGACATGCTCCGCTCTGACATGCTCCGCTCTGACATGCTCCGCTCTGACATGCTCCCTCTCACATGTCTCCCTCTCACATGCTCCCTCTCACACGCTCTGCTCCGACATGCTCCCTCTCACATGCTCCGCTCTGACATGCTCCCTCTCACACGCTCCCTCTCACATGCTCCGCTCTGACATGCTCCCTCTCATATGCTCTGCTCCGACATGCTCCGCTCCGACATGTTCCCTCCGACATGCTCCGCTCTAACATGCTCCCTCCGACATGGAGCCACAGTGGGCCAGGAGCGCTCCTATGGAACGCAGTGGGCGGCAAAGGGGCAAATGGCATCCAATGCACACGCAATAAGGAGCGCCACCTTAGAGCAAGTGAGGCCAGCCATCATCTCAGCTTCAGCATGCGTCCATCCAGAGGAGACACAGATGCGTCTTGCACATAAACGCGGTGCCTGTTGGAATTTCTAAGTTGCACATTATATATGTACGTGTTTCTCTCTTTGGCTATGATGGTCATACTAACTGAGAGGTGAAACATGCAAATACGCGCTTAGTCTGTGTGAGAATGGACATTTGCTTACATGTGAAGGCACTTAAATCACATTGTAGTCGGATTTGCACAGAATATGATGAGGTGAGTGATGGCAGGGGTGGTCAAAAGAGGTAGGTTTATTTAAATAAAACTGGCTAAGAATAATTAAGTGAAAGATAAATGACAATATAATGATTTCAATGTTGATTAATTAACTGAAGTTTAGTTACATATTTTTACATCAAGCCGATTCACTTATTTTAATTAAGTGTGTTTTTTTTTTCAGGGAACTGAGATAAAAATTGCTAATTTTTATGTTTTATAAATGTATTATTTCATACTTTCTGTAAAATTTTGAAAATTTTCTCATTTTTGATTGAATTTCTTAGAGAAAACATATTGAAGCAAACATATAAATACATAAATCTGAATTTAATTCTAATACTAACTTCTTAATATGGAAATAATTTCACCCTAAGCCCTTTTATTATGTGAAGAAGAATTAATTATCAGATGCCATTCGCATTAGGTGTCTAAAACATATTCACAATTACTTACACCCACAGGTCATTACTGCCTTTTCCCCTCAGAGGCAAACTTACACATAGTGCAGAATCAAACAATTACAATGTTCAAATAAACTGTGGTAAACGGTACGATAAACAGAGTCTGTGGGCCTCCCTCGATGCATAACAGAATTATCTCATATGCTTTTCCAGTGGGTTTAGGAGTTTCCTATCTAGAACCTTCACCAGGAAAGATTAACATTTGCCCGGCTCCAGATGAAGTAAACGGAGGCATGACGTTTGCAAGGACCCGATCATAAAGGGCAGCATGCATCCTACAGCAAGTGCGGTAGGTTCTATATGGCTTATCGGAAGGTCAGAGAGGACGATCAGAGAGGACACGGGGGTGAGAGCAGCTGACATCTCCGGAGACCCAGTGCCAGCTCTCCTCCAAGCCTTCCTCAGGGATAATCTGAGGCTCCCCTCAGAACACCCCGAGAGGCGGTTCTATACATACAACATGCTCAACCATCCATGACGCCGGTCAGACCACGGTGCTGAGGCCGCTTGCTGCCTTCTCTTAGCTGTGCAGCTTTGGAGAGACGGTATGTGCCTGCTGAGACCACAGGTAAAGGGTGAAGGGCAGCAAGAAGAAGGCGGGGCGTGGTAGACCTGAGACCATGAGAGACCGTGTCAGCAGCGTGAAGGGACTGTGCGGTCACATCAGAGCACGGAGGGCCACCGCCCCTCGCTCACTGCAAGGCACTTTCTGTCACCACCCCCCCGCCTCCCCCTGCAGAGCTGTGGCTGCTTCCAAGTGCCCTGCACTGCCTGCGCTCTCTCCCTGCCCTTCAGGCTCTGCCCCCTGTCTGCAGGCCTCCCCTGTGTAAACCACACCCTTTATTTTAAAATACGTTTTTATTGATGTCAGAGAGGAAGGGAGAGGGAGAGAGAGATAGAAACATCCATGAGGAGAGAGAATCATGCGTCGGCTGCCTCCTGCACGCCCCCTACTGGGGACCGAGTCCCCAACCCAGGCATGTGCCCTGACCGGGAATCAAACCGTGACCTCCTGGTTCCTAGGTCAACGCTCAACCACTGAGCCACACCGGCCGGGCAACACACCCTGTCTTTCATTCAGCACATGTAGAACTTTACAGTGTCTTCCCTGACACCCGCTACACTCCCTGAGTCACGATTGTGACAATGCCCTAGATGGTACATGCTTCTGCTTTGGTGCTTTTCTCATCATTTTACATTTTTCTTTTCGTATGTGCCTCCTCTGCTGGGCTGGGCCTCTTGGAAGCAGGAATATAACTTGAATTTATTTCCTGAGCACCCAGCGAGACGGCCGGCGCACCCAAGGACTCGGTAAACACTCACTGAGGGATCCACGAATTACCACTGGCCGCAGAGATTTATTTCACTTTGTAAATCTAGTTCTCACACATCCCATTATTGTCCCAATCTGTCAGGAACGTCAAGGTATCTGCGGAGAAAAATGGAATCTTACTTCTTAGCTTTTAAGTGTTATTCCGCTTCAAGTACGCCAGAGGGGCACTGTGATGCAACTGTTCTCTGGCACTGATACTGAATCCCTTTAGCACAGGGGTTCTCCACCTTCCCAAGGCCGCGGCCCTTTAATACAGTTCCTCATGTGGTGGTGACCCCCAACCCCGGCGACCCACAGGCTGAGAACCGCTAGCAGGGTCGCCCAAGACCAGCGGAAAACACAGATCTTTACATGACGATTCATCACAGTAGCAAACTTACAGGGATGAAGTAGCAACGAAAATAATGTTATGGTTGGGGGTCACCACCACCTGAGGAACCTCTTAAGGGTCCCGGCATTGGGAAGGTGGAGAACCACCGATGTAGCATCAATGAAAGCAGATTGTGTTTCTCTTGGAAGCTGAATTCTTGACAGTTTCTGCTGGGGATGCTTTCTGTTGTTGGATCAACACTTCATTAATCCTCGTTTTTGAAAAGCGACGCGTCCCTTAGACTACTGGAGTGGATGAATTGTTCGTATCTGCAGTGAGTGTGTGCTGTAGAAAGAGATTCACCGAGGACTGAGATGGTGGCAAACTAAACACCAATATTTGGGGTCGTGCTCACTATACTCACTTGGAAGGAATTCCAATATACCTTGTTGGCTATAATTTCTATCTGCTCCCAATAGTATTTCAAAGGGTTATGACCCCAGTTCTACTGAGGGGCATGGGTGTTCCCCCACACCACCCATCAAGTCTCTTTGGCACCAACGGGGTGTCCTACAGCGTAACTCAGTTCTGACAGTGTCTACGGGAGATGGCATCAGATTCCAGCGGTCGAGGGTTCAGTCCTACACAACCGCCCCCCTCCTCACTCTAGCTACTGCAGGCCCAGGCTCTCACCTGCTTCTGACTGGCTGGCTGTGTCACCAGCAGTGTTGGCTCTTGTTTCTTCGGTTCAGAAAAGAACTCCAGAGCCAAGAACTCCAGCCCAAGAGAAGTTTATTTAGCGTGCAAGGCGAGAAGACTTGAGGGGGCTGCTCAGATGGCTCCTTGGCCTTTTAGGAAGAAAGTCAGAGGCAGAAGCGAGCCAGCTGGGCTGCGCAGAATCAGGGAACAGGTGGCAGAGGTAAGAGAAGGCCCTCAAAGACAGGGGTTAGCCTAGGCCGAGCTGCCAGTGCCCTCTGCTCCCCGGGTTGCGAGTCTCGCGGGGACCCTGAGAGCTCAGGGGGAAGAAAGCCAAGACACACGTCTGAAGACAGAAGGGCCTGGCGTGCTCTAGGGAGAGAGCATGCACTGGGCCCATTGTCTAGGGTTTTTGTCGGTTTTCTGAAGGCAGAAATTTTAGGGGAGGTCTCAGGGAAGGATCTCAGTTAGAATGAATATTCGTCAGGTTTCCAGGTGTGTCCTTTAATATTCTGATTTATCACAATGAGCTTATAGGGTCAGGGTCATAGCCTCCACTGATGGATCGTTGCTAGAATAGGGGCCAGTGGTCACTGCATCTGGTCTTGATGCCAGCCATGGGGCCCCCTTTATCTGGCTTTGCTGCTTTTCTGAGCCTGGAGCTGAAACACAACTGAGGCCTAGATGTCATGTCTAGTTAGACCAAAACTCTGTCTCTGTGGCCAACAGAATCCAGGCTTTGTTCCTACGATTATTCTATTCTGATCAGAACCTCATTGCCCTGAGGGTTTCATGCTTACGGGGGTGGTCGTGCAAGGGAGGTGGAGACAGGTGGGCCAGGTGCTGGAGGAGACCAGTTTGAATCATCCGCCTGCCTCAGTTTCCCCATCCCACTTGCCATGGAATTTTTCTGGCTTCTCGCTCTCCTGCCTCAGCTATCACTTGGGTGTCCCCGTGGCCCCTCCTGGGCTGCGCCTGCCAGTCGTAACTCCAGGTTGCTACCTGTACTTCTGACCAGCTGACTCTACATCCGGGGCTCCTGAGGGCCTCTTCTCGGGGGCAGTGGATTTGCGAGAGCAGCTCACAGTGTCAGAGAAACACTTTATTTTCTAGCTCAGTAATGGATTATACAAGGCTGTAACTCAGGAGCAGCCAGGTGAAAGAGATGCATAGCGCAGGCCAGGAACGGGGACAGGCGTTCACGAACATGGATGCTCTTTGAACCCCATCGTGTTTAGGTTTTTATGGCGATTTTACGACTTAGGCAGGATTGATTCAATCTTTGGCCTTCTGGCGATTGAACTCAATTTCCAGCCCCTTTCCCCTCCCAGGAGACTAGGGGAAGGGACTGAAGGCTCCAGCCCTCTAATCGTGAGGTTGGCCCCACTGGCATCCAGCCCCAAACTCAGCTCACCTCGGAGCTTTCCAAAATCACCTCCTTAACATAACAAAAGCCACGTGGTCACTCTCCACAGAGGAAACTTCAAGGCTTTGGGAAGCTTTGAGTCAGGAACTGGAATGAAGACCACATACAGGTGAGAAATGTATTTTGGTCATTTGAATGACCCAATAGATGTTTATTTTTATAAATTACTAGAGGCCCAATGCATGGAGATTCGTGCAAGAATGGGCCTTCCTTCCCCTGGCTGCCGGCACCACCTTCACTCCGGCCAGAGCTGCCTTTTCACTCCAGCCTGGAGCCGCCTTTCCGCCTTTCCACGCTGCCCAGAGGCCTGGAGAAGCTGGGGCGGTGTGGAATGCCTGCGTCATTGCCATGACGATGATGCAAGAGTCTCACCCAGTCCCTGGCACTCGGCACCTGCATATGCAAATTAACCTTCCATCTTTGTTGGGTTAATTTGCATACTCATTCCTGATTGGCCGGTGGGTGTTGCTAAGGTACGGTCAATTTGCATCTTACTATTTTATTAGTGTAGAAACTATCCCCTGTTGAGGTCTCACTCTAAATATATTGTTGACCATCACTCTGTTGGATGGGGTGTCTCTGAGGAGAAGGACACTTACATGCATCCCTGTACCCTTCACTCCCCAAACCTGGAGAACCCTGGACTCCCTATGTTTTCCCTCTTAAAGTGCTCCCACTCTTCTTCCCTCCTGTTCACTTCTTCTCAGGTTCCTGGATTGTTCTGGGAAACTTAAACCCTGTGATTCTCTCAGAAGGCTGACGCTGTTGCACAGGTTAATCAGATAAACATATACATCACACATTCGTGAACAGACCAGTGGCCGGGAGCAGGGAACGGCAGGAGGAGAAAGAACAGTGACGTTTATCAGGTGGCACTTCTTGGTCTTGAAGAGGCTTTTGCATTTGCATTTTATAAATGTGCCTTCCCCGCAGCCCTAAGTAATAGGAGACACAGGTATTGTTATCTACGGTTCACTTATCTAGAAAGTGGGGATTGATATCGTGTAGATGGCTACTGTGTGCTTCAATGGCATGAGCATATACGTTGTTTAGGAGATTTCCTAAAGAGAGTAAGTGCCTCCTACATGTTGTTATTGTTAGTGTATTTCTCATTCCCAGGCAATCGCTTAAGGCTAAGAAATGTTTATTAATTTGTCCAAGCTAATGGAGGTTAATGCCAGGATTCAAATTAGTGCCTCTGGCTCCAAACATAACAAACGCGTTGTGTTTCTCCAAAAGGCGCACGTGTGTGTGTGTTGTGTGTGTGTGTGTGTGTTGTGTGTGTGTGTGTGTGTGCGTGTGTGTGCGCGTGTGTGTATGTGTGTGCGCACGTGTGTATGTGTGTATGTGTATGTGTGTGTACGTGTGTGTGTGTGTGTGTGTGTGCGCGCGTGTGTGTATGCGTGTGCATGTTTTTAAGGCTTTTGGAAACGTCTCCTTTTAAAATCAAATCCACTAATGACTTCAATGGGCGGAACTGCCATGTGATGGGGGAGGGAGGGTGGCTGGCCACATCCATATGTGATCAGGGCAACGCAGAGGAGACTGAGTCCTAGAGGAATTGATTTCCCTGACCAAGGTTAATTGGAATGAGAATAACTTAGTTGGGACTGCATTTCAATACTTAAATATCAGAATTTGACTTTTAATTAAAGCATCAGCTCAGTATAAACTATGACACTATGTTTTCCCCAAAAGGACGGTCTCTTTCACAGAGTATAGATGACTCAGTAAATTCCAGTGACACAGAGTTAGGAAAAAATATAGTTATCCAGCCCGGCCGGCTGGCTCAGTGGTTGAGGGTCCACCTATGAACCAGGAGGTCAGAGTTTGGTTCCCAGTCAGGGCACAGGCCCAGGTGGCCGGCTGGGTCCCCAGTGTGGGGCGTGCAGGAGGCAGCCGATCCACGGTTCTCTCTCATCATGGATGTTTCTCTCTCTCCCTCTTCCTTCCTCTCTGAAATCGATAAGAATTTATTTTTTTAAATCACAAAAATATATAGTAATCTATGTTAGAGAGGCAGGAATGAAGCATGATGTTAACAGGGTGTAATGAAGAGGAGATAAAAGGCTTATAATGCTCTTTCTCAGTGAGAACTTATTTTAGCTCATCAACTGTAACTGCATTTTTATATGGAAAAGAAAAGCATGCTTATATCCTTTTAATTTTTTTTTAAATGATCTCCGTATACTCAGACATTGTAATGTGCCCGGTGGAAATGTACTCATTTAACAGGAAACCACTAATCCTGTCATTTCTACGGTAAATAGAAAGCTCGCTGGGGAGTGAGTTTGGCAGCAGCTAAATGGGACATTCTTTCAGTTCGTTCTTAGTGCCTTGCCTTTGACGCTGACTACCAGAAATAGTGTCGGTCTCAGACAAGGGAGGACAGAGTGTGGAGGAGCTAATGACTGAGTGCCTCCAATTCCAGTGAGAAATACGTTAATCAGCATTACTGCACGGTACGAAGTTTCTCTCCGTGCAACCTTCAAACGTGGGCATAAGAAAAATAAATCCCATTGTGATATTAGTATTATCATAATCAATTGCTGGACCCTGTTGATAGACTAGAGTTAATATCAGTATGGTAGCAAGACCTCAATCCTATATAATAAAAGCCTAATATGCAAATCACCCAACCTGCAGAAGGACTGGTAGTAGGACTGGTCACTCACCAGTCCCTATGACGCGCACTGATCACCAGGGGGCAGATGCTCAGCTCAGCACAGGAGCTGCCTCCAGCCCGCAGGCCCCGGGTCAGCCAAGGTGGGTGTGGATGGGGGGGGCTGATCACCCCACCAGGTGCCCCACAGATCGGCCCTGATCACAGGCCAGGCCTAGGGACCCCACCCATGCACGAATTCTGTGCACCGGGCCTCCAGGGTGAGGATAAAGAGAAGACATGGAAACAATCACATGTGATATAAAGACTGCCTGTAGAAGAGAGAACACAGAGAGGCTTTTGCAAATATAATGCTAGAAATCCAGAAATCCATTCTCTTCAGGAGAATTCAGGGAAAATGAAAAGCAAAGAACTGCTGACGTGCTATATTTTCCTTTGTCAGGTTTCTTTTAATAAATATCTCTAGCGTGAAGGAGCACAGAGATCATGTAACTACTGTTTCTGCCTATGACAACAAAGAAATTCTTCCATCGTAGTGCTAAAATGTTATTTACAAATCCCTTCATTTTATAATTCACTAATATTAAAAAAACCCCTCTCTCTGTCTGTGATAACCTAAGAGAAATCTGATAAACCAGGAGATATAGAAGTTGATGTACTAATTACCGAGAGTTATTGAATTTATTCTGTATTATGGTATATTAGAGGCCTGGTGCACAGAATCCATGCAAGGAGCTCAGCCCTCACAGCCCAGCTGCCTCTCAGCCCTGGCTGCCTCACTGCCCGTGGACCGCCCACTGGTCTTCTGCCATCCAGTCTAATTGGCTCCTTATTAGATAGGATTGGGCTACTTGTAAGCATATTGTGATGTTTCTGTTTGAAAAGGGCTTCATTCCCTGTCATTTGAGATATTCAATGACCAGAAGGTAAAGGTAAACTTTTCTATAAAATACTATGCATATCTGGTTAATAAAAAGTATATCATGAAAATAAATCATACAGCCCTGGCCAGTTTGGCTCAGCGGATAGAGCGTCTGCCTGCAGACTGAGGTGTCCCGGGTTCGATTCTGGTCGGGGGCATGTACCTGGGTTGCGGGCACATCCACAGTAGGAGGGGTGCAGGAGGCTGCTGATCGGTGGTGTTTCTCTCTCATCGATGTTTCTAACTCTCTGTCCCTCTCCCTTCCTCTCTGTAAAACATCAATAAAATATATTAAAAATAAATAAAATTTAAAAAATAAATCATACAATTGACTCACCAAAATCAATGAGTACATTTTATGAAGTATTTTAGCCAGCATCACTAAATGCTCGCTAAAACTGCGGATCATTTATCAAATTTTCTCATCTTTATGCATTGAGCAATTTCGCACATTTTTGTGCAGCTATTTTGACAAAGATCTGGTTTTATTTCTTGTTAAGACTGCTGATGTTGTCAAGGTGGTCCATTTTCCAAAAATAGGGGAATTAGCATCAGTTAGCAGTTGGTAATATAAGTCAAGAACACTGAGGCTGTTTGTTGTTTTTTTAATCACATTCAGAATATTTAATTTCCCTCCATGTGATAATAATTTTGCGTGTAAAAAATAACACAAAATGATGTCAATTTGAAATAGCCACCCACACACCTTATGGAATTAAAATATTGTGTGGGATTGAAATTATGAGTATGTTCTGTAAGCATGATCTCCAAAACATCTTTTTTCTAAAAAAAAAAAAAAATTATAAAATGACAGCTGTTTAAACCAAATGACTTGATATTTTACGTCAGGAACTTCCTATCAATAGTCTCTGACTCTTGGTTTATAGTGGTAACCAGCACATTTGGATTTCAAGGACATGCAGTCTCAGGGTAGTAGAATAGAGTAACACCAAATTTCAGAATGAAGAGAGAACAGAAAGTCCATTGCAAGCCATTGGTGTGTTTTTTAGCATTGCATTGAGGGATTTTTTTTTAAGTGCGTATGTTTGTTGTATACGTTCTCTCCCAATGTAAACAGTGCTTCACCAGCATATGGACACAGTCAGAGATATAGGTTAAATATTGTCAGGATGCTCTGAGAGCTAGCTTTAGTATCTGCACAGACTTGGCACAGTACGAGTGGGGTTTAAAGCATGCTTTCCGATCTCACATAACTGGTTGGCACTTAAAACATGATAGAAACCAAGTTTGGAGGGAGAAGGGAGACATAGGTAATAATTTCAACAATAAAGACTTTTTAAAAAAGAATAAAAAATAAATAAAATCTTGCCATTTGCAACAACATATGCGATCTTGAGGGCATGATGCTAAGTGGAAAAAATTAGACTGAGAAAGACAAATACCATATGATCTCACTTAGACGTGGAATGTAAACACAACCCCCCAACCGAACTCACAGATACAGAGAATAGATGAGTGGTTGCCAGGGGCGTCTGGGGGTGGGTGAGGGAGTTTTGAAATGGGTGAAGGTGGTCAAACTATATAAACTGTTGGATATAAAAGAGGTCTCAGGGGTAGAATATACACATGTTGGCTACAGTTAATATTGTATTGCATATTTAAAAGTTTCTAAGGGTGCCTGACTGGCATGGGTTAGTGTTAACCTGTGAACCAGGAGGTCAGGGTTCAATTCCTGGTTAGGACACATACCCAGGTTGTGGCCTCGATCTCCATGTCCATGTGTAGGAGGCAGCCGATCAATGATTCTCTCTCATCATTAATGTTTCTCTCTCTCCCTCTCCCTTCTTCTCTGAAATCAATAAGAATATATTTTTTTAAAATGTGAACTTTTAAACACAATCAATAAAAAAAAGTTGAGAAGAAAATTCCAATGAAAACCTGGAGGGTTTTAATTAGAAAGGAACTAAAAAGTTGCCTGAAGAGCACTATAGATTTTCAGTCTAGAAAATATATTTTAATTGTCTATACATGGTTACCTTTTAAATATAGATTAATCATGCATTTTAACTTAAAATACCTTTAAATTTCAAATTTATTATATCCAGAAGTTACAATATCCATACTTAATTTTAAATGTTGCACGGGCGTTCTTTTAATAAAATTTTGATATATTAGTAGAGTGATGATTGGGGGATATGCAGTGACGTAGGCACCTTGGAATGTGAGCTTCTTTTGTTCCTAAAATTCTCCCCTTGAGGCCTCACTAGAAAAGAATGTGTCTGGAGCTGTTGGTGAGCTCCCTGTGAACTGCCCGATGGGCGTGCCCTTTTGCCTACTTCCCATGTAATCTTTGTCCTTCTACCTGGTACCAGCAGCCGGCTAATGGTGGGCCAGGTGGGGGGGGGGGGCCAGAGCAGATCTTTGCGGGCGACCTCCTGCTCTCCCGCGCAGCCAGAGGCCTCAGGAGGAGCAGCAGGGTCCCCCGTGGTGGTCGAAGTTACTGCCTGCGCAGGTGTGTCCTTCCTGGAGGAAGCTTAAGGCTTCTCACCTGAAAAGGCGGGTCCCAGGTCACCGGTACTCGTCTCCTCTACAGAAAGCGACTGAGGACAGACAGATCCCCTCTTGTGGTTGGAGACTTCCAGACCCTCCCTCCAGTGGTCCATGGAGCGGGCAGGCCGAAGATCAGCAAGGGTGCAGAGAGCAAACCGGCATTGTGGATCTGCCTGTGTTAACCGGCATGTATGGAACCATCCGAGCTACTTGCCCAGTTGATTTGCAAACTTCTGTTCACACAAACACCTGCATAACAGTGTTTATGACAGCTTTCTTCGTAATTTACAAACACTGAAGACAACCAAGATGACTTCGAGTAGGCGTCTGGTAAACAAACTGTACTAATCCAGACAGTATAGTATTATTTAGTGACTAGAGGCCCAGTGCACAAAAATCCATGCCCTGGGGCACTGGGTGGGGGGGTCCCTCACCTCGCCTGTGTCCTCTCGCAGTCCGAGACCCCTTGGGGGTGCTCCCCGGGGGACCAGGCCTAAGCTGGCAGCCAGACATCCCTCTGGCAGCCAGGGAGTCCTCGGGCCTAAGCCATCAGTCAGACATCCTTGCGCTGCCACGGAGGCAGGAGAAGCTCCCGCCACCGCCACTGCGCTCACCAGCCGTGAGCCGGCTTCTGGCTGAGCGGCACTCCTCCCGTGGGAGCGCACTGACCACCAGGGGCAGTGCCTGCGTTAAGCGTCTGCCCTCTGGTGGTCAGTGCACGTCATAGTGACCGGTCATTCCTGGTCGTTCTGCCATTAGGATCAATTTGCATATTACCCTTGTATTATATAGGCTAAGTATGCAAATTGACAGAACAGCGGAATGACCGGTCACTATGACGCACACTGACCACCAGGGGGCAGACGCTCAACGCAGGAGCTGCCCCTGGTGGTCAGTGCGCTCCCACGGGGGGAGCGGAAGCCGGGCACACAGCTGGCGAGTGCAGCAGCCTTGTCAGGAGCCTCTCCCACCTCCGTGGCAGCGCTAAGGGTGTCAGACTGCTGGCTTAGGCCCACTCCCCGTCAGCCGGACATCCCCCAAGGGCTCCCGGACTGCTAGAGGGTGCAGGCCGGGCTTCGGGACCGCCCCCCACACACACACTGGGTGCCCGGATTTTGTGCACTGGGCCTCTAGTATAGGATAAGAGAGAACAGACCATCCAGCCAGGCAAAGGCGTGGATGAACCCCAGATCCATCTTGCTCAGCGGAAGAAGCCAGTCTGAAGAGCCGATATGCTCTCGCGTCGAGTCTGTCTCACATTCTAGAAAAGGTAACGCTGCCATCACTCACCGTGTGTCCACGGGCTGGTGGGAGGGGAGTTGAGGAGCTGAAGCATGGAGGACTTAGGCGCTGAAACCATCCTTACGTCACTCCACTGCTGGGCACATAGCAGTTTTGTCTCTTAGAACTTCATGCAGTTTATAAACCACGAGCAGGTGGGAGCTCCCGGCGTGGAATGCGTCATGTGACCAAGGCATACATGGAGATTACAAACGTCTGAAAAGTCCTCGCCAAGTCCTGTGGGGGATGGGTGCTTCCCTACGTAAACCGGTACACACATGAATCCTCTAAGACGGAAGGTAAGATGAACGGAGCATAAACACTGTGTTCTAGATGACGCCCTTGGTCCCCCTCGGAGTAAGATTAGCGATTCAGACACCCACGTGGACCGGAACTCAACGCCTGAGTAAGTGGATGGCGAGTGATGAGGACGGTGTTCCTTCCTGTGGGAGAGGGAGGTTGCGTGTAAGCCAAGGGGCCCAGGTAGCAGCAGATGGGAACTGGACACCTCAGTGTGAACTTGTGTTTAGTTGGATATATACTCTGAGTGGCCAGATGATGATGATCTGTCTCTGAATGCACAATCCTCTGGCCACTCAGTGTATATCCTATAGAATAATAGGCTCATATGCAAATTGTCCCCTTGACCAGGAGTTCGACCAGCAGGCAGGCTGGCCAACCACCCATGTCCCCTGCCCCTGGCCAGGTTAGCCGGATCCCACCCATGCACGAATTCAGGCACTGGGCCTCTAATACACACACACACACACACACACACACACACACACACACACACTGAGTGGCCAGATTATTATGCGTTCAGAGATCATCATCATCTGGCCACTCAGGGTGTACACTAATGGTTACATCTAGAATGATTCACAGATATTAGTGTATATACATATACAAAAACTGTGCACCAAACAAAATGTGGTTTGTTCTCACATTAAAAATACATTTTTCAGCCTTCCAACAAACTGTACATATTACAGAGCAATTCACCATTAAGTCCTGACAGAGCAGCCCTGACTAGCCATTGTCATAGAGAACAGCAATTGTTATTCATGATGACGACTCTAAAGTGACTGACCGAACAAATTTCATTAGAATACACTGTTTACTAAGTCAGTGACGTATGTAACGTGCTTAAAATGAACGAGTTTTTAGAATGTTTAAAGTATTGAAACTTCACTTAACTAGAGCACGTAAATCCCTAATAGGGCAGGTAAATCATTTCTTCACTACATGGTAGGTTATATGTCCTGAATTCCATCACAGCAATTAGATTACACATAAAAGATGTTTCCTTAGCACATCTCCTAGGGATGAAGTCGCATTACGTGAAAAGCACATTCTCAATTGACCTTGCGGTGCGATATAGTGTGTGATTCCCGAGGTCAAATGTCTTGTATTCCTGGATTAATAAAGAGGCCACTACGCTCTCGCATAAAGTAAAGTGGTTTCTGCTGTCATTGTGAATGAACGCTGCTTTGGCTTGATGTGGAAATATGATGCCAACATGTTTCCTCCTTTAAGAAAATGATAACTTCCGAAGAGGATGTGCAGCGCTGCAAAGGGAAACAGTCGGAGAAAGGTCCCCTCCTTTTGTGTACAGTGGTGGCCACAAGATCAGTCCAGACCCTTCCTTGTCTCATCCTGAAAACCTCAAAATGTCTCTCACCGTTAATTGCAGGGTGCTTTGGTTAGCCCTTATCACAGCTAACCTAACGGGATATTGTTTGACCCAAATCCAAGGCGGAAAATTGGAGTAAATCAATGCTTAGTCATTCCCTCTTGGTCCCTCAGCTCCATGATTCAATATTTGGTACATTTGCTCGTTGGAATCAATGTGTTGTTTTTATTATTATTGTTATTTTTGCTAATCCTCACCTGAGGATATGTTTCCATTGATTTTTAGAGAGAGTGGAAGGGAGAGGGAGAGGGAAAAGAGAAACAGCGATGTGAGAGAAGCACACCGATTGGTCGCCTCCTGCACGCACTCGGACAAGGGCCCAGGCCTGGGAGAAGCCTGCAACCAAGGCACGTGCCCTTGACCGGAATCAAACCCAGGACCCTTTGGTCTACGGGCCAACTCTCTATCCACTGAGCCACACCGGCCAGGACGAACGAGTCCTTCATTGTTCTTACTCTGCGCGTCTTAGGGAGACGTTAAAGGGGACTCTGAAGCCCTGCTAGCGTGCGGGTGAGCGGTAACCCGCGGCCTCAGTGCCCCCGCCCGACGGTCCTTGTCACCTGGGAGAGGATGGGGAGGGGCCTGGCTGGTTCCTGTCACCTGGGAGAGGATGGGGAGGAGGTTGGCCGGTCCCTGTCACCTGGGAGAGGATGGGGAGGAGGTTGGCCGGTCCCTGTCACCTGGGAGAGCAGGGGGAGGGGCCTGGCCGGTCCCTGTCACCTGGGAGAGCAGGGGGAGGGGCCTGGCCGGTCCCTGTCACCTGGGAGAGGATGGGGAGGAGGTTGGCCGGTCCCTGTCACCTGGGAGAGGATGGGGAGGGGCCTGGCCGGTCCCTGTCACCTGGGAGAGGATGGGGAGGGGCCTGGCCGGTCCCTGTCACCTGGGAGAGCAGGGGGAGGGGCCTGGCCGGTGCTCAAAGCCCTGGCTAGTGGTGTGTCTTCGTTGTCAGGGCCTGTGAGGACCCAGCAGCATCAAACTGGGCACAGACTCCCCGCTCAGCATGTTTTCAAGCTTCTGCCCTGCTGTGCCTCATGGAGCGTGCAGGCTGGGCCTCAGCCACTGCTCCTGTCCTAGTTTCCCCGCATTCCTCCGCTCTTTCTTCTGACTGTGTGTGTGTGTGTGTGTGTGTGTGTGTGTGCGTGCGTGTGTGTGTGCGTGTGTGCGTGTGTGTGTGCGTGTGTGTGTGTGTGAGATCTGACCCGTTAGCGTAATGGTCTTAATCCTCACTTAAAGTGTCTGAGTTACTACCCTGCAACGTCTTTACGTACTTCTTTATCTTTTCAGTAAACGATGTGACAACTCTCAGTGCTGCCCTCCCATCCCTCCTCAGTAACAGCACGTCTGTGCTGTACAGTAACACGTGTGTACTGTACAATAACATGTCTGTGCTTTATAGTAATACACCTGTGCTTTACAATACCACGTGTGTACTGTATAATAACACGCCTGTGCTGTACAATAAATAACACATGTGTACTGCATAATAACACAGTAGTGCTGTAAAATAACATGTCTGTGCTGTACAGTAACGTGTCTGTGCTGTATAATAACATGCGTGCTACAATAACATGTGTGTTGTACAATAACATGCCTGTGCTGTACAGTAACACGTCTGTGTTGTATAATAACACATGCCTACTGTACAATAACATGTCTGTGCTGTACAGTAACACGTCTGTGCTGTACAGAGTAACACATCTGTGCTGTACAACAACACATGTGTACTGTACAATAACACGTGTGTGATGTACAATAACGCATATGTGCTGTATAATAACACATCTGTGCTGTACAATAACATGTGCGTACTGTATAATAACACATCTGTGCTGTACAGTAACACGTCTGTGCTGTACAATAACACGTGCATACTGTATAATAACACATATGTACCGTATAATAACACATCGGTATTATATAATGCATGGCTAAGCCACAGGCCCTAGCATATCACGACAGGTAACTGTCTTTTTAATTACTATGTTGAAGAATTAAATTTATTTTGACTGAAGTATCTTAATGTAGTCCTACTTAAAAAAAACATTTTTTATTGATTTCAGAGAGGAAGGGAGATGGAGAGGGAGAGAAACATCAGTGATGAGAGAGACTCATTGGCCGGCTGCCTCCTGCACGCCCCCCACTGGGGATCCAGCCTGAAACCCGGGCCGGTCCCTGACCTCCTGGTTCACAGGTCGATGCTGAGCCACACTGGCCGGGTGGTCCTCTCTGTCATCACTTGGACCAGTTTCTCAGTCCTTCCTTTCGGTAATATTTTTCTTATAATCTTGAAAATTTTCCAAGGTTCAATGTTTCTTTTTTTAAAACCTGTTTACTATTTCAGGATATCGCTGCCTTAGTTCAGAAAAAGTCTGGCTACCCATTTTAAAAGACAATAGAAACGAAGCAAAACCGTATAAACCAACAAAGATAACTGGCCTGCGATGAAAGCGGTTTTGACTGGAAGTCCTCCTCGTCACGCCTCGTGAATGCCCGGGCCCCTCCGACACCGCCCGCCCGCGCTGTTCCGGTTCGGCCGGCTCTTTGCGACCCTCTGCTTGTCAACCAGTGGCTTCCCAATGGCCTCGCCAGATGCCCACCCTCTGGGGCCCTACCGCCAAGCTTCACCCGGACCGCTTGGGTGCGCGGGGCTCCATCGGAACAAAACGCTTTGCAGCTCAAAATAGCGCCCCTCCGACCGTTCTCAGATTGGCAAATAGGCAGGATAAACCCAGTTCCTGGAAAATGCCTCCGGAATGTCTCGGGCCTGTGACAACTCAGTCATTTATCTTACCACTTGGGGCCAAGTTACTGGTAAAAACGACATGGCAATGCTTCCATGTAACACGGTCACATATGGGATGAGAGATGACACCCATCACACCCCACTCCTCGAGAGCCCCACCCGCGTGCACACACGGGTTACTTCTGCCCCGGGTGCGGAAGGAAGTCTCAGGGTGTGCGGGTCATCACCCCGCACCCGGCGGCTTAGGAAGTGCGGGCCAGCTCGCCGGGGCCTGGCGCCTTAACCCGCCCGGGTTAAAAACCTGTGGGGCCTTCACTGCGTTTGCATCTTTAATAACACGGTCCCCGCTGCCACTGTCAGCGCCGGGCACCAGAGACAACCAAAGCGGATGCTGACATACCTTTCCCTTTTCCTCCAGGCCCTGTCCCACCACCCCCCGCCCCCATGGCCACTCTCAATGCCGCCTGCATCCACTGACTGCGGATTCCAGATCCATCTGTTGTCCTCAGCCCCTGCATTTCTAGGCCCTGGATTCAAGCCTCAAGCGGCCACGCCTCCCGCATGCCGTGGGGGCGAATTTCCTGCATTTTCTGGATCTAGGTCTGTGACCTCAAACTCCCCGGCCACTTCTGTTGGTGATGCCTCATTGGATGGCTCCTGTCTAAACAGTCTCCCAGCTCAGGGTCCGCTGACCTGGCTAAGCCTGCCATTCCGTGCGGCTTGCTCTGAACGTGCGATGGTCTTGCTGGGCTCGCAGCACAGGCAGGCGCCCTGTCTCCAGCTGTTCTTCATGAGGAGCCGCTGGATAGAACGGAAAGCCCGGACACCCTGAGACGGAGACAGTGCCGCCCACGGGCCTTCTTATTTCTGGCCGCGCACCCATCTCATCCGCCTGGAAATTCCCCGAACCGTGCTTACCGCGGCGAGGAGTTTGGTTCGGACCCAGTCGCCTGAATTGTGTGGCCAGGGTAAGTGGTTCTGCTTCACGCCCCTCTGTCCTTGAGCGGCATTGCAGATTCCCAATGCATACAATAGGCTGCCCTACGTACAATTAACTTACAGGATGTGAACTACGTTGTTTATTTTACATGGACTCGGGTACTTGGATCCGGCTAATTCTTAAATTGGGTTTTTCATTTTAAATCAGTCCTGTTGGTGTGTGTTTTTAAAAGCCTCATCCAAGGATATTTTTCCCTTGATTTTTTTAAGTGAGCGTGGAAGAGGGAGGGGAAGACAGAGAGAAACATCCGTGTGAGAGAAACACATCGATGGGCGGCCTCCTGCACGTGCCCTGACCAGGGCCCGGGCTGGGGAGGAGCCTGGGACGGAGGTGCATGCCCTTGACCGGAATCGAACCCGGGACCCTGCAGGCTGGCGCTCTGTCCACGGAGCCACACTGGCCAGGACGACCCTTCACCTCTTTGGACATCAGCAGTCCCCGCGCCGTTGTGAGTTAGCAGACTAGCTGCAGAACCAGGTCAGTTTCTCACCTTCCCACTGACCTCCCGGACGGACAGCTTGAGGTCGCCGACCCGGTCTCCTCGCCTGAGAGGTGGCTGTTCCTCAGACCTGACCGCCTCCTAAGCGTGGCCCCTTCCTCCGGAGGAAACAGCCTCCATGCACGCTGCTCCCCTGTCCTGAGCCCTCTGTGGCAGCTCCCTTTCTGTCGTCAGCGGCTTTGCTTGGACTCCCCTGGTGTGTCCTGGTGCCCACTACCTACCCATCCTCTCGTGGGACTCCAGGCAGCCCCGTCCGGGCCTCTGAATGAGGCCGATCAGCCCATCCCTGCCCCCTCCACCTGCACACCCAAACATCCTCTCAACCCGACACGGTTCCACCTGACCTTCAGCCTTCCCCCCACTCCTCTGCAGCCTCCCCAGCCTCACACACTGCACCCACCGGGAGCGCTTCTAAGGCCCAACTCCCTGCTGCGCTGAGTTTGTCTGTTCCTCACTCCACGCCCAGTTGACGGGAATTCCTGTCCATTCGCGTTCCAAAGCCCTTCCAATTCGTCTCATAGGCGTCTCTCGTCACCCTCGTAGACAAGTTGCTCTGATTTGCGTCTCTTCCCAACATGCTCCCTCTTTCACCGATCGATCTCCTACGATTTTCACATCTAATAATGGTGATATTTCTGTCGTCCCCTCCCTCATCTCCTTCCTTCTTTCCTTGTTTTGTTTGTTCGTTCTTGTGTTCTGTGTTTCGACCCAGATTATGTGTTGGTGTATGTACGTATCTCAGTCTTACTTTTCCCATCTCCCTAGCTTTTTCCTTCTTTATCAGTTTTTTTTCTTCTCCCTTATACCTGACCACTAAGGTATGTTCACAAACTACATAAACCCTTACCTATACTTATGCCTGCTTATTCTTTTACCAACAGATACACATATTCATGTTTTTTACACAAAATCAGACCCTATTTTATATTCTTCTGTTTGTCCATTGCATATCTTATACAATAAAACAGCTAGTCAATCCCCCCAATAAATGGTTATAGATACACTTTATTATTTTATTGGTTGCAAAGTCTGTGGTGTATGTAGCAATTTATGTCACCATTCCTTTATTGGTGATAATTTTCTTTATATAAAACACGTAATTTCTTTTTTATTTCCGTTTCTTTAACTATGAACAGTTACACAGTGCAGCATTAAGTATTCTAATGAATATCTTTTTTAAAAAATATATACTTTATTGATTTTTCACAGAGAGGAAGGGAGAGGGATAGAGAGCCAGAAACACTGATGAGAGAGAAACATCGATCAGCTGCCTCCCGCACACTCCCCACTGGGGATGCGACCACAACCAAGGTACATGCTCCTGCCCAGAATCGAATCGAACCCGGGACCCCTCAGTCCACAGGCCGACGCTCTATCCACTGAGCCAAACCGGTTAGGGCAGTGGTCAGCAAACTCATTAGTCAACAGAGCCAAATATCAACAGTACAACGATGGAAATTTCTTTGGAGAGCCACATTTTTTAAATTTAAACTTCTTCTCACACCACTTCTTCAAAATAGACTCGCCCAGGCCGTGGTATTTTGTGGAAGAGCCACACTCCAGGGGCCAAAGAGCTGCCTGTGGCTCGCGAGCCGCAGTTTGCCGACCACGGGGCTAGGGCTAATGAATATCCTTTTGTTCTATTTAGAGAGTCCCAGGAATGCAGTGGCTAGATCACCAGTTACATGCAATTTTTATGTTAATAGATTTTGCCAGATTGCTTTCCAAACAGACTGTAAAACTGAGGAATGTAATAATAGCTCATCTCTTCTCCTGACTTATAATAACCTCCCTTCACTTTATTTCTTCTGGTAAATTAGGTATATAGTGTCCAATTACATTAATTTCTTTGGCAACGTCTGAGAAATGTCGCTTTGGCTCTTAAATTAGCAGTGTGCTGGCATCTCTCCCAACGCTACTTATTAGAACTGAAAAGCGAGGAGATGAAAAGGAGACAAACCCAGCACCAGACACGTATGTTTGTTGGTCAGTAGGTATAACCTGCCATTCTTTTAGGACTTGTTAAGGAACTGCATAGCGTCAACCGTTTAGTTTACTTCTCAGGGTTGAACCCAAGCAACACTGTGCGATTTCTCCCTGGCCCTTTTTACATTGGCATTAAGTCCCACATTTCTACATTTCACCGTCGACTCGAGACCCACATCCTCCGGTGAGAAAGTGAACCGGGCTTCTGTTCTGCCCGGCCTGACCTGTCGGCTCTGGGGACCCTGCCAGAGCCTCAGCGTCCCTCCAGCTTGAAGGCACACGAGAGGATGTCTGCCTATTCCCGTCCTTTCAGATTCCTAACCGAAGGGAAGGGTGCGTCGTCACCTGCCCGGTAACCCACGCTGCTTCTGCTGGACGCCTCTCACAGCGGCTGCTCACACACTGGGCATTGCGGTGGTGTCTGCCCAAATCTAGGGTCTGTTTCTTTCTGTGTTTAACATCTCTGTGAGTAAGAGGTCGGATAATCAGCGGCTCCTTGGAGCTCACTGGCAGTGTGGGGCTTTTAAAAAGGGCTCATCTTATAACTGATGAGATATTAGTTATTTAAAAAATACCGTCCTGGTTTGTAACTTCCTTTCCCACCCCCGCCCCACCCTTCCTCCATTTAAACTCAGCAGAATTGCCCTGGCCGGTTTGGCTCAGTGGATAGAGCATCAGCCTGTGGACCGAAGGATCCAGGGTTCGTTTCTGGTCAAGGGCACATACCTCAGTTGCAGGGTCCTTCCTGGCCCAGGCCCCGGTTGGGGCTCATGCGGGAGGCAACCATGCGATACGTTTCTATCACATCGGTGTTTCTCTCTGTCTTTCCCTCTCTTCCACTCTCTCTAAAAATCAACAGGAAAATATCCTCGGTGAGGATTTAAAAGTAATAATAATAATACAAGTAAACTCAGCAGAATTGAAATACAGAAGCAGAAACATGGAGGGTAGACCTGCTAGTAGGTAATAATAATCACCTTGAAAAGTCACCATCTCTTTTCAAATCACACAGTCATAAAGCCAGAAGCCGACGCGGCTGATGATGCTTATTCGGTGTATATCCCGTGACGGGCATGTACTGCTGGTTCTCGTGTCTGAGGCTTCTCCAGACTCCCTGGCACGGATCAGGTTCATCGGTGGCACACTTTTACTTCAACGTACCGACATCAAACTCGTTCTAAAGACCCGTGTGCTTACAGCTCTGCTGTAAATGCAAAACAAACACGGGAAACACATGGAGATAGAGCAGACAAAACATCCAAACGTGCAGTCTTCATGTATACAACCGGCGACAGCGCTCTGCAGAAACCGAGCCTCTCTCAGCCACAGGTGTGCTGAGCACCGGCATGCCAATACCGATCTCATTATAAGGGGTTGACCGGGTGATGATGGCGGGTCCGGGTGCTCCGGGGTGATACAGTCCCCCACCAGCTTCCTCCGACCTGGCGAGGCCTCACCGCGCACCTGCAGCGTGTCACGATGCCACTGGGCCGCGTCTTAGGGTGGATGAAGCATGGACGTGCTGCGCTCCCCGACGTGTTCCTCCTTTCCAAAGCAATCAAGGACGCCACACTGGCCCCCAACGTGATGGCCAACGTGGACGCAAGCCAGAGAGACGGATAGTGGCAGGACGGAGCTACAGAGGGTCGGTGCGTTACACGGTTTAGGAATGGCCCAGCAGCTGCCTGTGTGTGAGGGTGACTGCGGTAATCCAAAAGGAAGCTCGGAACCCCAGTGATGGACTCCATAGCCACCAAGAAGACATCCCAGCCACGTTGGTAGAAGACCACAGTAATGGCAGCATGGTCTTGTTTTGTCTCCAGGAAGACACAAGAGCAGGGACTGGGTTGGCAGCGCCCAGGGAAGAGTCGCTGGGACCCAGAAGGGAAGGGACGCGGTGCGACTCGCTCACTTCAGCGAGGGGACGGTGTCCAGGCCAAGTGCGTGCAGCATCCCGAGGCTGTGACATGGGAAGGGGAAGGTCAGGCGTGCAGAGTGCAGAGGGGGCGGCCGGTGGTCAAAGAGCTGCGGGCAAGGTCCGGGGAGATTGCTTTCTTCCTGAGGATCCGGTCAGAGAGCATCGGGGCAGCGTCCGGATGCAGGGGCCCCGCCACTGGTCCCCGGAAGGTAGCAGGGCCTTGGTCTCCCGTGTCACGGCAGCCGTTTGTTCTGAGATCCGTCTCGTGTCCGGCCAGAGCGGGTCAGGAGCCGTGCTCTGCCGCTGGGCCGAAACCGGGGCCCAGCTTTGGGGTCAGTGAAGCAAGAGGAGGGTCAGGGAGGGAGGGGCGTCGGACAAGCTCCGAGCACGGGGAGCCTCCATGTGGAAAGCCGTGGTGGAAAAGGGGGAATTGAAGTGTGTGGTTCAAAAACATGAACCGTAATCGAGACTGATGCCACTCGCTTACAACGTTTATACGTAAATCACGAATTGTATTTTTTTTTTCCAGCTGAAAAGTTGGCAATTAAACCTCAGTGATCGATAATTGTCCCATAAAAGACCTGGAAATATATTTTCTTATTTAGGTATATTGATTCTGCATGTTTACAACAGCAGTTAGATACTTAAACTCATATAAATTTTCCAAGTCATGAAGAGGGGAAAAATATTTTTAAAAATTAGGATGGTATTGACCCATAGGCATAATGCATGTTAAAATGGTTGCAAATGAGAGGAACCAGAATTCTCTAAAATAATGGAAGTAGACCATGAATATCAAAGAGACTGTAACCCAGCAGGGCATTTCAAGATACTCACGTATGTGCCCGCTATCTTTGCAGCAGGACACAAGGTAAGAAATGGGACCAGCAAAATGGAAGCACATGGCAATTTACCACTGTTTCCCCCTTTTAATGTGTGCTACGGGAAGGTCTGCTTTCTTCCTGACATGACGGGCAAGTTCTGATTTCCCTGGCGTCTCACTTCATGTGTAGCAAAATCCAAACGCGAGGCCGGCCGTATTGGTGTAAGCATGCCTTTAGGCCTCGTGGCTGCTGTTGTAGAGAAACCGGGTTGTACCTGGTGGTGGCTCCTTGCGCTCCTGGCCCTGAGGTTGATGTGGTGGAGTTCATAGGGCGCGGGCTCGGTGGTAAGGGCGCGGGCTCAGTGGTAAGGGCGCGGGCTCGGTGGTAAGGGCGCGGGCTCGGTGGTAAGGGCGCGGGCTCGGTGGTAAGGGCGCGGGCTCGGTGGTAAGGGCGCGGGCTCGGTGGTAAGGGCGCGGGCTCGGTGGTAAGGGCGCGGGCTCGGTGGTAAGGGCGCGGGCTCGGTGGTAAGGGCGCGGGCGGGCTCGGTGGTAAGGGCGCGGGCTCGGTGGTAAGGGCGCGGGCTCGGTGGTAAGGGCGCGGGCTCGGTGGTAAGGGCGCGGGCTCGGTGGTAAGGGCACGGGGCTCAGTGGTAAGGGCGCGGGCTCAGTGGTAAGGGCACGGGCTCGGTGGTAAGGGCGCGGGCTCGGTGGTAAGGGCACGGGGCTCAGTGGTAAGGGCGCGGGCTCGGTGGTAAGGGCACGGGGCTCGGTGGTAAGGGCGCGGGCTCAGTGGTAAGGGCACGGGGCTCAGTGGTAAGGGCGCGGGCTCGGTGGTAAGGGCACGGGCTTGGTGGTAAGGGCGCGGGCGGGCTCGGTGGTAAGGGCGCGGGCTCGGTGGTAAGGGCGCGGGCTCGGTGGTAAGGGCACGGGGCTCAGTGGTAAGGGCGCGGGCTCGGTGGTAAGGGCGCGGGCGGGCTCGGTGGTAAGGGCGCGGGCTCGGTGGTAAGGGCGCGGGCTCGGTGGTAAGGGCACGGGGCTCAGTGGTAAGGGCGCGGGCTCGGTGGTAAGGGCGCGGGCTCGGTGGTAAGGGCGCGGGCTCGGTGGTAAGGGCACGGGGCTCAGTGGTAAGGGCGCGGGCTCAGTGGTAAGGGCACGGGGCTCAGTGGTAAGGGCGCGGGCTCGGTGGTAAGGGCGCGGGCTCGGTGGTAAGGGCGCGGGCTCGGTGGTAAGGGCGCAGGCGGGCTCGGTGGTAAGGGCGCGGGGAGTGTCATGGACACATGTGGGAACCATTTCATTGGAAGGACGTTAACCGATGTGGCCATTGCGTCAGGCAAACAAAAGGGACTTGCTCTCTCTTCTGGAAGGTGCCCACGGGGCAGTGCAGCCCCCAGTGGGTGTCACTCAGCCCTGGGCGGCTCTGCGGTACATTACTCCCTGTGTGGAGAAATGATGAGAACAAATGTATTCCAAAGGTGTTGGATTTCGTGGTAACTGTTAGCATCCTTCATGCAGCAGCAGCAAATCGATGGTGTGTGCGCTACAATTCATGTCCAGGCTCGATGGGGCAGGCCGAAGCCACCTGCCGTACTGAAACCAAAATGTGGGTATACTTTGAGTCCGAGGTCCTGGTCTCACAAAACGGAGAAGGGATTCGCGGGGGAAAGGACGGGTTAACGGAGGCAGTTCACCGGGGGACGCCGGCCCTGGAAAAGGGCTGGGGTTTCGCCGTAGCAGCACGTGTCCATGCTAGGCATCCCGGAGCACGGAAGCGCATTATGCGTCCGTGTGGGGAGGCCCACATGGCCATGGGCCCCGGCTCCGGGAGCAGCTCTCTGACCTCCAGCCCCAGAACCTGCTGGGGGGAGAGAGGGAGAGGGAGCCCTGCTTTTTAATCCGGGGGGTGGATATGGCCTTGCTAGCTCCCGACTGGCCTTTGCAAATAATTCTGCCTTAGCCCCATCCTTGGGATTGGTTTAGATGCCTCCCTGCCTTGTGATTGGCTATTTGCAAGCTGCTTGTCTTAGCAATGTCCGCACATTTTCAAGTTCACGCCTCTGGCGGGTGCTCAGTTGGGGTGTTTGAGTAGCGCTACCTCGTTGGGTTCCCCGGTTTTAGTTCCTCCTCCGCCCATGGTCCCGATTCCTGACCACCTAGCTTCCCCATTTCCTCGGGATCATCGAACGCGTACGTGGCAAAAGCGGATGCCCTACCAGTACAGTGGCTTTTCTGAGATTGGGAAGGTCTTCCACTAAAGCTTATTTTTGTGGCGTTCGTGCCCTAAGGTAGGTGACACATGAGCTTCGCCAGCACATTCCATGCACGCGTCATGTCACCGGGGGTCCTGTGTCATGAGCCAGAGAGTGAGCTTTGCCATGTAGATAAATATCTGAGCATTTTGTCAGTCTTTTTAGAGGAAAATATGGCAAAAAACAACCACCCCCCTTCCCCACCCCCAACACCTAGCTTAGGCTATTCTGGCGTCCACACACAAGAAAATGACATCAGCTGATCTTCTCACCTTTGGGGCATCTTCCATGTCCTTAAGACAGTGGTCGGCAAACCGCGGCTCGCGAGCCACCTGCGGCTCTTTGGCCCCTGGAGCGTGGCTCTTCCACAAAAGACCACGGCCTGGGCGAGTCTATGTTGAAGAAGTGGCGTCAGAAGAAGTTTAAGTTTAAAAAATGTGGCTCTCCGAAGACATGTCCACGGTTGTGCCGTGGATATTTGGCTCTGTGGACGAATGGGTTTGCTGACCGCTGCCTTAAGAGACCCCTGGTTTGGTTTGGTGATAGAGAGATTTTCTCTCCTGTTCCATAACTGCAAGTCCCCAAAGCTTCAGAAGACATCATGGAAGTCAGACAGGCCATTACGTGTTCCCAACGTGATGTGATGAGAGCGCGCCCGCGTCCTCGGTGCACAACCAGAACCACCCAATGACAGCGACGCCCAAACAAGGTCCGAGTTCTGGGGCTTGTGCCTCCCCGAGCCGAGGACTGTAAGATTTCAGCCACCTGTGGGACTTATTGTAAGGGGACACCACCTGCCCATACGGGGCAGCGGGGGGGGGGTAGGGGGGGTGGGGGGGGCAGAATGGGCTGCCACGGAGCTTATCTGCCTGGGAGGGGTCCTGTGCTTTGGACCCACTCCCTGTCTACTGGTCTCTCTCTGACCAGCTCCTTCTCCCTTCACCTGGCGCTTCCCCTGCTCCTCCCTCCTGCACCTGCAGGATCACAGTGCTTGTGGTTTGTAGCTTGGCCCTGCTGTCATGTCCGCACTTCCTCCTTCCACGCCGTCCTTGCAGCCTTCTGCACGCTTAAGGTCCGCATACGCTTGTCCTGCGGGACCCCGTTTTCTGTGAGACAGCATCCCGCGGTGGTAGCTGGCTCGTTGTCTTCCTTCACACGTCCTCCTTCCGTTCCCCCTTATGCCGCCTGCCTAGTCCCGTTTCTGCCTCCTCTCCATGGGAGCCCCCGATACGTTTAATTGCCACAGGATACTGAGTGGCGATCGCTTTTTCTCAGAGCATCGTGTTCCTCCTGGATTCTAACAAATGGTTCGGGGATCTGACCCTCAGAGCAGAGAAGCTTCACCCTCCTTGCAGGATGCTTCTCCCAAGACGACCGGACTCCCCCAGGGCGCCCAGTGCCGCCCAGTAAGGCTGGCATTTCCCAGCGAGCGCTCCGCGGTCCGCACCAGCTTCCTGGTCTTGGTTTACCTGGAGTCATGGCTCCAGAATGCCCCTGACAGGAATCCAGCACCCCCCCCCCCCATCAATTACAATTGTCTCACGTAAAGATTGCCTCTCTCATCAATACCTTTGTCTCTCTTCCTCCTCTTCTTCCAAAGAGTAAAATCAGCACAGCTGGCGTGGGTCAGTGGTTGAGCAAGGACTTAGGAACCAGGAGGTCAGGGTTTGACTCCCATGGGGGCACAGGCCCAGATTGCAGGCTCCATCCCCGGGAAGGGGGCGTGCAGGAGGCAGCCAGATCCATGATTCTCTCATCCCTGATGTTCCTCTCTCTCTCCCTCTCCCTTCCTCTCTGAAATCAATACCAGTAGGTTTTTTAACAAGAGTGAGTAAAATCGAACTGGCAGATTCGTTTGCGGACCATGCTACGGTGTGCAGAGTCGCTGCTGTATGCCCTGTGGATGGAACCTCTTGAAATCTTGACCTCCACGTGGAAAAGATAAGCCGGTTATATCCAAGTGCAGTTTGCTCCGACAGGGACGCATCATGCGGAAGGTCCAGAATCTGCTGTCCCTGAATTCAGTCCTCCGAGGAGAAAGCCTTCAGCAAACCCCTGAGGCGCCACCTCCCAGCCCCCAGCTGCTGTGGGTCTTTCCTGAGCGCGCTAGGGCGTCCTGGGTGCACACACCTGGAGGGGTGCGCTCACCCCACACCGGGAGGATGGGCACCTGCAGAGACCAGCTGGGGGGGAGGGGGAGGAGGAGGGGGAGGGGGAGTGGCCCCCAGGCCCAGCGCTGTGGTCTCCGCCCCTAACCAGCAGGCAAGGGCCGACCCCATTCCCTTCGGCCTTACGCAGCCTGAGCTCCTGGGCAGGTTTCCCCGCGGGTCGCTCCGGCGCCGCTCGGTTCGCCTCTCCGTCTGCGGCGGGAGAACGGGGAGACCCGCGCCGCCAGCTCCCAGCGGCTTCTCTGCGGCAAAGCGCCGCTTCCCTCTCCGCTTCGGCGGCGATTCCGGGGGAAACCCGGGGTTCCAGGCAAGGTGGGTGAGGGGGCGCCCCTCGGCCGCAGAGCCCACAAGCCAGGGGCCCGCGCCCTCCCCCTCCCCCTCCCTCCCCCTGCACTCGCGTCGCCACGACCCCTCCCCCTCCCCCACCCCACTCTCCACGGAGCGCTCGGGCGTCCACGCTGGGAGACGGGGTGGCGGGGCGGGGGCAGGTGGGGGCCCGCTTTCTCTCCGTGAGATTCGGAACGGGATCCAACCTCCCAACCAAAAAAAAAAAATAAAAAATGACAAAAATACATGAGGACAAGTAAACCGAATGAGGCGCACCCCGTGGGGGCCGCGGCTGGCTGGAGGGAGCAGGAAGCGGCTCTGGCACCTGCGCGGCCCGGAGGCGCTGCGGCGGGAAGGCTTGGCTCCCGGCCCCGAATTCTTCATTTATTTCTCCCCCTCGCCGCCTCCCCAGCCCCGGCGGCCCGCCGGGAACCGCGGTCGGTGCGTCTTCCCCGCGCCCCACCTGGCGGGGTCTCCCCTCCCCGGCGGCCTGGGTCCGTCCCTCCGCGCCCGGCGCGCTCCTCCTGCGTCTGCACCGCGAGGGCAGGCCGTCCGGGCGCGGGGAGGGTGGGGGGCGTGACGGACGCCGCCTCCGCCGCTCCGGCTCCAGCCCGGCTCCTGCCATTGGCTCCGCGCGGGGCCGGGGCGCCACGCACTATAATAACCCGCCCGCCCGCGCGCCCCGGCGGCTCCGAGCGCGGGCCCAGCCGGGGAGGCTGCTCCCGCCGCCACGAGCCTCCTCGCGGCCGCTCCGCCCGCCCCGACTCCCGCTCGGCCTCCCGCCCGCCGGCCCCCTCCAGCCCGAGGTCCTCGGGGCGCCGCGCCCCGCAGCGAATTAGGGGAGAAGCTGAGACCGTGGGAGCGCGCGGAGCATGCGGAGGCGGAGGCGCCCGGGCGCGCACGGCCCAGGGGAGTAGGGAGCCAGTCTCCGGAGGCAAAGGGCGCGCGGGGAGGCGGGCGCCCTCCCTCCAGGCGGGTCCCCGGCCCGGCCTCCCGGCGCCTCCCGGGTCCCCCGCCCGGCTCCGGCTCCGGCTCCGGCTCGGCTCGGCGCGCGGCGCATGGAGCGGCGGCGGCGGCTGCCCCATGGAGTGTTACTACATTGTCATCAGCTCCACGCGTCTCAGCAACGGGCACTTTCGCAACATCAAGGGAGTCTTCCGGGGCCCTCTGAGCAAGCCCGGGAACAGCACTCTGGTGAGGCTTGGCGCCCCCGCCCCCGCTGTCCCCCTCCCTCCTCCTCCCTCCCCCCTCCCTCCGGTCCAGACGGGCATTTGCAGGGTTGGGGTTCCTGGGAGGTCTTGAAGGCGATTCCACCTGGCTCCTCAGGCGTGGGTGTGTGTGCGCGCGCGCGGGTGGGAATTCGGAGCGGAAACGGCAGCCGCCGGGACCCGGGACCCGGGGCCGGGCTGACCCTTGGCCGCGCCCCGGACCGCGCGGCGGCGGCCGCTCCGCAGAGCGCTGAGAGGACCGGTGTCTGCCGATCGGAAGCAAATCCCGTAGGCAGGACTCCTTTTAAGAAAGAAAAAGAAAAAGGAAAACGAATCCCCAAATAACCCCGCAGCAGGTTGGGCGTGGGGAGCCGGGGGGGACGGAGCGCGCGGGGTCCCCGGCGGCCGCGGGGCGCCAGCGGCGGGGAGGGAGCGGGCGCCGTGGGGGGGCGGGGGGCGGGGGGCGGGGGGCGTCTCCGGAGTTCGGGGCCGGCGGTTCCCAAGGACCCGGAGCAAACTTCTCTCTCTGGAGGGGAGCCGTTCGCGCTCGCCCCGCGGCGGGGCCGGAGACCCGGGGAGGGCCGGCGGGGTGCTGCCCTCAGAGCCCCTAGGGAGCCGGCGGCGCGGACAGGACCCTGCAGGCGCCCGGCGGTCCTGCCTGGACCGCGCGCCCCATCCTCCCGCATCCTCCCGCATCCTCGCAGGAAGGCCCCTCCTGATTGGCGGTGGGAGCTGTGCGGAGCGCCGGGATGGTGCGGTGTGCGGAGAGCGGTGACTTTTCCTTCCCGGGCCCTCTTAGCGATGCAGCCTCCGCTGGCACCGGCACCGGCACCGGCACCACGACTGCCGGGTACTGGGCTCTCCTGGGAAGTCTGCCCTCCTTGCAATCCAGGAAAAAAAGGGAAAGAAAGTGGCGGGAAGGCGCCTTAGGCAGAGTACTGCGGAGAGCGCGGCCAGAAGAAGGAGGGCGCATGCTAATGTGCGCGCGCCCAAGTCTGGCACCATTTCATTAGCCAGCAGCACCTGCCCCTGTTTTGTTTTGTTTGTTTTGTTTTGTTTGTTTTGTTTTGTTTTGTTTTGTTTTGTTTGTTTTGTTTGTTTTGTTTTGTTTTGTTTTGTTTTGTTTTGTGTGTGTGTGTGGTTGTTTTTTTAAACAAAGGGGTTACCCAGCCTCATTGGGGAGCGCAGTAGTTGATGGACAAACTCGGTTCGTCCAGACGCACATACAGTATTGTTCATCTACCTCGCGTACCCGAGAAAAATGATTCGACACCTTAAATGTGTTTTCCAAAAATTAAAAAAAAGTTCTCATTGGAAGTGTTCAGTGAATTCTGGCATTGATTTTTTTTCTTCTTCTTCTTTTTCCCATGAGTCTCTGGGACCACTCCTCTCAGCTCATGTAAGAGTCAGAGAGGCAGGGTAGTTTGCTGCTTTGGATTACTGTTCGGGATCAGGCTGGTGGCTGCTGTTGAACAAAAGGAAGTGAAATCCCCTTCTGTGGTTTTCCTTAGAGCAAAGACTGAGGGACTCGCTGAGGTTACTCTAGTTCGATTTAGAGAATTCAGCCATCTAAGGTAAATTTTTTTGGGGGAAAAAAACCCTTCATTTTAAAGAAAGTATGTTCTGGCTTCTTTCTAAAAAGCAAGTTTCACTTATGGGAAAAGGCAAACCTATTGACTAAGATTTAGAGAATTCAGCCATCTAAGGTAAATTTTTTTTGGGGAAAAAAACCCTTCATTTTAAAGAAAGTATGTTCTGGCTTCTTTCTAAAAAGCAAGTTTCACTTATGGGAAAAGGCAAACCTATTGACTAAGAAGACCTCATTTTGTTGGTGATAAAACCTCCCAACAGAACCTGCAGACCAAGTTTTACCAGGGACATCTCAATTGGTGAATGTTATGGTAACCTTGGTGCGTGAATCAACCTTTGGTTTCTAGCAAGGATTGGCCTTGCTTTTGCTGATTTGTTTGTTGTGAGTTTGAAATCGATTAGTTCTGTATCACTCATATTAGCCAGGAAGAGGTTACATTCTAGACTTGCCAGTGTAACTTTGGAACCTTTGTGAGATGCATAAATCTAAATAGAAACACGTGTCACAAGCAACAAACAAAGAAAAAGGTTTAAAATAGCTCCTCCCATGTTTCTTCTTGTTATAGTGAAGGGACTTAAAGGGACTTCATAGCCAGTCCTCCCTGGTTGTGTCCATAAACTGCTCATGTCTGCATTGCCCGTGTAAGAGATTTACATGGACAGAATGATGTAGGTTTTCCTGTATGGCCCGACGGTATTCGAAATTTGAGATTTATGCCTATTTTAAAGTATAACAGAAGAGATTCTGAATAGAGTCACAAGTGCATTTATCTGAAAGAACATTTGCACTGTGCAAACCTTCTTCGTTAACATTTACAGTTGGTTAAAGTGTGCTATTTACAGCACATAGGATGCCGTGCGGACTTACTGTGAGGGAAAACTTACTATACGCTCAAACCAGAAAACGGAAGCTTCTCAGAATCAGCGACTTCTTAAGAAACACAAATGCTAATGCAAACATGTGTATGTGCTACATTTTAAACATTTTCGAGTAAGAATTTATGATTATCATGTTTTTAATCCCAGTTTCAGAGAGTAATATTTATGGGATCATTTGTACTTTTTTGTCTATTTGATGGTGATATATTTTTAATTTTCCCTTTAAAAAACCGTGACATTCTTACATTTCAAAATGTGCATTAACTTAAAAGGATTTTTAACAGTATCTCCAGTGGTCCTGTGTGTGTGTGTGTGTTTTCAGGAAAAGTACAAATTACATCCCAAAACCATTTCGAGAAAATGTATTTTGATTTTTGCAAAGAATTTCCAGTTATTTTCAATCACTGGGTGATAATGGATATTTTGAACATTTAGTAAATTCAGAATTAAATAAAATGATTTTACAATCTTCAAACAAAATCATTGAATTGGGGGTAAGTTAGCCCGTAACTGTTAGAAGTTTACTGAGAGAACAAAATTGCTTACAGAATAAGACTCGGGTTTCAGTGCCATTGGTGAATTGTTTGTGGTCCGAAATCCAGAATGGAATCCTGCCGCTCGTATTGAGCACGTTACCCGAATGTCCACTTTGGTCCTGAGGTCACAGTATGCCACGCGCACATCACATTTTGAAAGGTCTGTCCAGATTAAGTCTGTTGTCAGTCTTGACCCTATTTCTGAGCTTTTCAATATATTTCTCTTGACCATTTTAACTGAAAACATACAAATTTCTATTTTTCACTGTCTTCAAAGCAAGCAGAAAGGTCACTGTGCGGGTCATGAATTCTGGTATAAATAGCATCCGATCTGTGATACCGTTTTAACTCCATGGAATAAGAAATAAGCTGCTATTTAATGAGTGTTCCAGAATATCATGAATGAGTTATATGGTTTGATCACCATGGATTAAATTGACCTTCGTGTCTACTCATTCTTCCCCTTAGAGTTCCCAACCGCCATGTGGTCCGTGAGCGTTTATTGGATGAGCACATTTGGCTATACTTACGTCTTACAGCTGATCCACAAAATCCCTTTGCCTTCATTATGTATTTTTAAGCATTTAAATATATGTTATATATTTAATACAAAAGTGAAATAGAATTTAATCATTTTTTTTTCTTTTTAAATTAAATTTATTGGGGTGACGTTGGTTAATAGGGATCATACTAGAGGACGGATGCATGAAATTCGTGCAAAAGTAGGTCTTCCTTTCCCTGGCTGCTGACATCATCGGCTTCCCTGTGGCACCCAGGACCAGGGCTTTGCTCCGGCCGCCAGCAGGCACCTGGGGCCAGGGCTTCCCTCCGGCCAGGTTTGTCCGGAAGGATGTACGGACTCGGGTCTGGAATCATGTCCAGTCTAATTAGCATATTATACTTTTATTATTCTAGGTAATAATAAAAGCATAATATGGTCTCCAGTGTATATTTCTATGACACAGGATCTGCGTGGCGCACAGCGCGCCCGCCACCCGAAGCGAGTCACCGTCCATCACCATACCCTGGGCCCCTTCAGCCCCCTCCTCCCCCTCCCCCCTGGCAGCCACCATGCTGGTGTGTGTGTGTGTCTCGGAGTTTCCCATACAGAGTCCGGGGTTTGCCCGTGCAACTCTGGAAACCGTGACTAAGCAAGTCCCCGCGTTCCGTTAGGTGATGAGCACGTCAGTGTCTCCCGAGGTACTTAGGTCTGTTTCACCGACGGGGATTCACAAGGGATGACTGGGGGCTCAGAGGCCATAGCGGGAGGCGGCAGCACAGCGGAGGCTTCCTGACGCCCTATTGCCTTGGCGACCTGCGTGCTGAGCGGTGGGATCCACAGGATTGCTCTGATGACATTCATTCTGATAAAGAAAGAGAGGGCCCCGAGGCGTCCGTTGTTGGGAGGCCCTCGGCCTGTCCGTTTGGCTCCAGGCCTGCAGGAGGAGTGCCGGATTCACAGAAGAATCGGATCCGAGCGTACGTGACGTCTCGTCTTCCAGTCCGAAGACGTCAGTGACCTCTGTCTCGCCCGCACCCTGTTTGCTAGGCTGCCCTCCACGCCCAGCATTCCAGGGACCAGGTTGGGGAAGAAAGACGGTTTATGGTCGGGTTCGCTCCCGTGTCCTGAGAGGCCGTGCCTCCGGGATGCTCACGCTCGTTCCCCACGTGCGGAAACGTACCCGCGTGTTTGGACGCCGCCACAGGCTTTCCCGTCACTCGGAAAATCTTCCCGTGCGTTCCTTTTGGAAAGTCTGAAAACGTTCGGGGTTTTCCTGGGGGAATACAGGAGCTCCGGAAGTGAGGCAGGCGTGGGACACGGGCTGCGTGGCCTGAGGTCTAGCTGTCCTTCTCGCATGCGGCCTCCGGGCTCCTGTGCTTCCCTTCCGCTGTCTGGCTCCTGGGAACGGAACTGGAAGGTCCTCCCCTCCCCGGGTCCCGTGGGGGTGGCACACTGCAGGCTGCACGGGCGGTGTGCCGACGGCTGAACCAGCGTGGGTGAGAGAGCGTTCTTGTTAGATGGACATCTCCGGGGAGGTCAGGGTCGAGGATGGGTTAGGGCAGTGGTCGGCAAACGGGGGCTCGCAAGCCACATGCGGCTCGGGAGCCGCCGCGGTTTGCCGCTCTGTTGATGAATGAGTTTGCCGACCCCTGACCTAGACTCTCGATTCCCATAATTACAGGCCGTTGTGGTTCCTTGTGATTAAGCCCCTGTCCCAGGGGTCGGCAAACTCATTCGTCAACAGAGCGGCATGCCGCGGTGGCTGGCGAGCCGCGGTTTGCCGACCGCTGGGTGGGGGTGATCTCTGTGTCTTCACACTTGCCGGCTGCGTGGACTTGTTCACACGACCAGTCGACCAGTCGGCCTCTGTTCTCCGCGTTGCTTTGACCTCTCCCGCGTTCGCTCTGAGACACCGGCCCTGGTTCCCTGTCCCCACGGCTCCGGTCAGACGTGCTTTGCGGGACCTGCTTTTGTCCCGGCGAAGCCTTCCAGCGCACGCACGTTCAGAGCGCCTCGTCCCGGTGCGGGACAGACCTACAGGAGATCGGTCATGCCGTGGCGGACTGGACGTGTGGCCGTAGCTCAGGGTGCGTGTTGTCCAGGTTACCCACGCCGCCACGTGCCTGGTCAGCTCACGCACAGCGAGTTCTCTTTGACGCTGGAATCCCGACAGTGACGTCATCGCTGCTCTCCGCTCCTCCGTTCTGCACCGGCATCTTCCAGGGGCTGACGGCGGCGATTCCATTTTCCCTGGAAACAAGGATGGGCAAGAGACACCCCTCACCCAGGTCCCACTGCGTGGCGCCCAGCCCGCCGGTCGGAGGCAGCAGCGCCACACCCACCCTCACCCTCACCCACACCCTAACCCTCACACTCACCCACACCCACACTCACACCCTCACCCACACCCTCACACTCACCCACACCCACACCCTCACCCACACCCTAACCCTCACCCACACCCTAACTCTCACCCACACCCACACTCACACCCACACTCACACCCACACTCACACCCACACCCACATCCACACTCACACCCACACCCTCACCCACACCCTCACCCACACCCACATCCACACCCTCACCCACACCCTCACCCACACCCACATCCACACCCACACCCTCACCCACACCCTCACCCTCACCCACACCCACACCCTCACCCACACCCACACCCACACCCTCACCCACACCCTCACACTCACCCACATCCAGACCCTCACTCACACCCACATCCACACCCTCACCCACACCATCACCCTCACCCACACCCACACCCTCACCCACACCCACACTCACACCCTCACCCACACCCACATCCACACCCACACCCTCACCCACATCCAGACCCTCACTCACACCTACACCCACACCCACGCTCACATCCACACCCTCACCCACACCCACATCCAGACCCTCACCCACACCCTCACCCACACTCACACCCACACCATCACCCTCACCCTCACCCACTGGGCCTGCGACAGTTCAGACCTGCCAGTGGCCTGTGAGCACCCTCTGGGCTGTGGCAGGAAACCGGGGTGCCTGGAGGAGACCCACATGGACACGGGGAGAACAGCACCCTCCACACAGCGGCCCGGCTGGACTGGACTGACTGTTCTCAGCGTGTCATAACCAAATGTCGCTGAAGAGAGGACATGATCTGAGGACCTGCTTGGGAATTCGTAAAAGTTGCTCCAAAAGGACAGTTTGCAGACCAGGAGTCTCGGACCACAACAGGGACTGAGGCCGGGGTGGGGGGAGGGGGGTGCCACGAAGCAGCTTGTGTGAGGAAAAGCAGGACTCTTCTTCGCAGGGAGGGGCTGGCACTGGGGTTCTCGGTGGGCGGTTTCCTCCCCACCTGGGGAGGCTGGTCCCGTTGGGCTGGTGCTTCCCAGCGGAGCGCGAGCGAAGTGACCCAGCTGTGGTCAGTCTCCGCAGGGAGCCGAGTTAAAGGGTGTGCGCGGACACTGGTTTTGTCTGCGCGGCAGCCTCTTCCGGCTGGTGTCCTGTGGGTGCTGTTCTAAACCTGCCCCCTGCTGGCCCTCCTCGCAGCAGGCATGGGGAGCGCCCCCCCAGAACAGCTTGCTCTGGGTCAGCCCCGCCGGTGGACTCTTTCTCTGGGTCAGCCCCGCCGGTGGACTCTTTCTCTGGGTCAGCCCCGCTGGTGGACTGGGCCAGGGAGTCACACGCCTGTGGGTGAGGGTGCTGTCTCCACTGGCGGGGCCGGCACACGGAAGGGACATGGCCTCACCGTCGTCAGCGTTTATGGGGTCGCTGCTTTCATTCCCTCGTCCGATCTTGTTTTTTTTATTTATTTGGACCTTTGTTGTTGAACGTGTTACAGATGGCCCCTTTTATCCCAATTAACCCCCCTCCTCCCCACGCCTTCCCCTCCCCAGGCCTTCACCCCACTACTGTTTCGTGTCCCTGGGGGATGCCTGGACGCACACAGGTTCTTTCATCTCTCCACCCGCCCCACCTGCCCTCTGAGATACCACAGTCCGTTCCACGCTTCTGTGTCTCTGGATCTGTTCGGTTTGTCCATCGATTGTGTTCATCAGATTCCACCTGTGAGTGAGATCACGGACACCTGTCTTTCTCGGCCTGGCTGATTTCACTCAGCGCGACGCTCTCCAGGCCCCTCCCTGCCGTCTCCCGGGGTCAGAGTTCTCGCATTTTTACAGCTGCGTCATATTCCACGGGGTAGATGCCCCACGGCGCTCTCATCCGCTCGCCTGCTGATGGGCACTTGGGCCGTTCCCAGACGTTAGCCATGGCGAATGGTGCCGCTGTGGACAAATTCCTTCCGATGGTCTGACCGTGACGGTGTGAGCGCTTACAAACAAGCATTTCCATCCCCGGAGAGTGCACGGCCCCGCGGAGAGGGGAACATCGTGACTCGAAGGAGAACCCTGACCAGGTATTGAATATTCCCCCAAGGAGAAGTTCCCAGGACCCAAGCTTCAATCAGTTCAGTAACTCCAGTGGGTTATGACCCGATTCACGGTTTCCCTTTGTACGTAGTCAGCCACGGTTTGGGTAAGGACAGGTGGGTTTCCCTCCGTTAGGAGGTGTGGACATGAGTGTAAGGAGAGGGCAAGCACGCTTCCTCGCGGTTCCTGAGGACGCAGTGAACGGGCGGCGCTTTATTTCCGGAGGCAGGAGAGCTGGGCCTCAGCGAGGCCTCTGTTGGTGTGCGCAGTCCTGTCGGTGTGTGCTGTGCCCAGTCCTGTCGGTGTGCGCCATCATGTGGCCATCATGTCGGTGTGCGCCATCATGTGGCCGTCATGTCGGTGTGCGCGGTCCTGTCGGTGTGCGCCGTCATGTCGGTGTGCGCCGTCATGTCGGTGTGCCCAGTCCTGTCGGTGTGCGCCGTCATGTCGGTGTGCGCAGTCATGTCGGTGTGTGCCGTCATGTCGGTGTGCGCAGTCATGTCGGTGTGTGCCGTCATGTCGGTGTGCGCAGTCATGTCGGTGTGTGCCGTCATGTCGGTGTGTGCGGTCCTGTCGGTGTGCGCCGTCCTGTCGGTGTGCGCCATCATGTCGGTGTGCGCCGTCATGTCGGTGTGCCCAGTCCTGTCGGTGTGCGCCGTCATGTCGGTGTGCGCAGTCATGTCGGTGTGTGCCGTCATGTCGGTGTGCGCCGTCATGTCGGTGTGCGCAGTCATGTCGGTGTGCGCAGTCATGTCGGTGTGCGCAGTCATGTCGGTGTGCGCCGTCGGCGGTAACTTAATGACGGGCATTTCTGTGGAAACAGACGAGAGAGGGCAGTCGTGTGAAGGAATTATAAATTCGTTTCTCCGTTTGGCGATCAGCCAGTGGAGACCGTTTCTGGTTGTCGGTTGGAAGGGTTGTCAGGTGGAGGGAGGGCGGGCAGGCGTGGTGTTTTGGTTCGTAGTGTGAATGTGGCCGGTGTTTCGGTTCGTAGTGTGAATGTGGCCGGTGATCTGAGCGGCTCCGTAACCACAGTCTGAAGCCGGTCCCCCCGCAGCCGGTCCCGCCAGGAGCCGCGGGTGACCCCCCTGAGGCGTATGTCCAGGTGCCCAGCCTTAGTCTGCGCGGCTTCGAGAAAGGACAACTTGAGTGTCATAGCATCTCCCCATCCAACTGGTGGGAGGAATTGGGAATGTTCGTTTGGAGAGTTCTGGCCAAATGTTGGAGGGACACTGGAGAATTCAGGGTTCCGTCCAGTTTCCAGGTAGAAACGAAAACCTCGACGGTGATGAGCAGCCCTGGACTGTGATGTCCACGAGGTGTCTTGTGGACGTGTCAGTTTTCTCTCTCTCAGGGTCCCCGCGTCCACCGAAGATAACCGTAATCCATGAACTTGTGTCGCTAGTTTTTCTGAGTCCAGTTTTCCTGAAATCGGTCTGATTGTTTGCGTCAGTGCCGCGGGCGTAGTGATTGACCACGAAGCTGTTTTCAATCTGCGTTGCTGGAGCTTTTCATAAAAAATCTCAGCTTGCCCGGCCGGGTGAGGCTCAGGGGTTGAGCATTGACCCCGGAACCAAGAGGTCACCGGTTTGATTCCCAGTCAGGGCACGTGCCTCGGTTGTGGGGTTGTGGGCTTGATCCCCAGCAGAGGGGATGCAGGAGGCAGCCAATTGCTGATTCTCTCCCGTCATTGATGTTTGTGGCTCTCTCTCCCTCTCCCTTCCTCTCTGAAATCAATAAGAGTCTGTACCCGTATCTCAGGTTGGATTTCAAGAGCCACTTGAGGCCAGGAAGGAGGCCGAGGACTTGTCCATTTGTGTCCTCTTAACAAAGAGAGCACATTCTTATTGACGTTGTGCAAATCCAATCTTGTCATAAAAAATAAGAGTGCTTCCTAGACGTTTCTGAATTCTAGAGCGACCAGGCAGGGAGAGAAGGGATATTTCAGCTTCCGTTGCCAAGAACTACTTTGCCAAGTCACTGTTCCGGATCGTTTTAAAGAGAGGAGGAAGGCAGTTCTGTAAACCTGGAAGACACGACCTTCCAGTGTCCGCAGTGTCTGAAATGAACCCTGAGCGCGGCGTCAGTGGGCGTGGTCTGCTGTGACTAATCTTTGTGGATCCGGGCCTGTTACCAGCAGTTTCAGGAGTTCATCGGCGTTTCATCAGATTTTGGGAATTCTTACCCGATTCACTGTTAGGGTCTCAAAAGGGTCAGAACCCTGCCTTGCCCAGTAGTTGTCGGGGTCTCTTTCACGAATCTCCTTAAGTTTGAAGTAATTTCGCCGTCTTTGTAGGACTCACATACACCGGGCCCTGGAGAAAGCCGGGCGCCCCTTCTCATCGGGCCGCTGCCTCCCAGGAGGTGTAACACGGATGGAAAGCTATGTGGTTGTGAAGCATAAGCTCTTTCCACAGAGAAAAATCAGTGTTCTTCTAATAAAGACCAAAAAAAAAAAAATACTATTTTCTAGGAAGATGATTTTGGTAAAGAAAACCCCTTGTTTGTAATGTATTAGTAAGAGCAGAATAATAATCTTAGGAAACATCTCCTTTGTAATAGTGAGAACACAGAATGTTAGTTTTGCATTCGTGTTTTTTACTGTTTAAAATGTCCTTTTTCTTTTCACCTAAAATGACACCAATCTCAGTAAATGTGACCACGCATGACCCCCCTTTGCCCAGAGTGCCTGTGCAGACGCCTTCCGCCGCGTTCTGTACCCAGTTAGGTTAAGTTCTGCCTTTTTTCCTTTTTTCATTCAGGAATGATCATTTACTTTAGGGCAAAATCACTCAGGTTTTTTCTTTTACCAAAACAGGCAAGCAGCCTGGCTGGTGTGCCTCAGGGGCATCGACCTACGAACCAGGAGGTCAGGGTTTGATTCCAGGTCAGGGCGCAGGCCGGGGAGAAAGGTCCGGTCCCTGGTCGGGGGGCTAGGGTGAGCGCTCTTTATGGATTAACTTCAGGAACACCCCGTGGAGGCAGAAGAATACCCTGTCCCTGTGGGATGCAGACACAGACGTCCGAACACGTACGGACAGACGCGCATGGAGACTTCATGGCGTTTGTTTTACACGTGTAGCCGGGTCTCGGGAACAAGCCTCCGGGGCGTGGTTGGGTCCACAGTGTGTCCGGCGGGTGGACCCCGTCAGGGTTGCCTGCCGGGCGGCCCCGTGTGTCCCCAGCGCTTGCTTTGCTGAGCCCCGTGCAAGGAGCCCAGAGAGCTATCTTTGGGGTCCTCGGTAGAAGTGTCTGCCTGGCCATTCGGGACTGCATCCGTGTTTCTGAGGCTTTTGGAGCCTCCGTTAAAGGGGCCCTTTAAGATGGACTTGTGGACGTTACCGTTGCCTCGAAGTGGCCATTACAACGGCACGTTATCGGGAAGGTCACCCCGTTCTTCACAAAGGCACCAGACCCTGGCCCACAGTGCGTGCGGGTAGCAGAGGCGGAGCCTTGGGAGGAGGTGGGGGCCGGAGGGAACCCATCTCTGCCCGGAGCGTCTAAAGCGTCTGGATAACCTGGTTAACCGTGAGGGCCTGGCAGCCCTGCCGAGGCGTACACCGGGGAGCCAGGACCCCCCTCTCAGACAGCAGGTGATCCCCAAGGAGCTTCCACAGACAGGAACAGGAAGCAGGTGTGCAGAGCTCAGACCAGAGAGCAGAGGTCAGGGGCAAGGGGCGCCCTCGCCCTCCAGGCTGGTGAGGAAGCGGGGCGCTCAGCCCGGCCGGCGGGGCCCAGGGGCTGAGCATCGACCTAGGAACCAGGAGGTCATGCTTCCATCCAGGTCAGGGCCCGGGCCCGGGTTGTGGGCTGGATCCCCAGTGGGGGGGGGGGGGGGGTGCAGGAGGCAGCCGGTCCCTGCTTCTCTCTCATCATCGATGTTTCTAGCTCTCTCTCCCTCCCTCTCCCTTCCTCACTCTAAAAACAAAAAATACATATATTTAAAGAAGAAAAGAGAAAGCAGGGAGCTCACAGGGCTCTGTGAGTACAACCCCTGGCTGCTCACCAGCCTCACTGAGTCACCGGCGTCTTCTTGGGACCCCAGCTCTGACGCCAGGAGCTGCCCACGTTCAGGAATAACGAGGAGGCCCTAGCCAGTGGTGCTCAGTGGATAGAGTGGCGTCGGCCTGCAGACTGAAGCATCCTGGGTTCGATTCCGGTCAAGGGCAGGCGCCTTGGTTGCAGGTTCCCTGACCCTGGTCAGGGTGCGTGCGGGAGGCAACCGATCATCGTGTCTCTCCCATATCGATGTTTCTCTCTCTCCCTCTCCCTTCCGCTCGCCCAAAAAACCAACGAAAAAATATCCTGGGGTGAAGATTAACAGAAAGAAAGGGAGGGAGGGAGGGAGGGGGAGAGAGAGAGAGAGAGAGAGAGAGAAGGGAGGGAGGAAGGAGGGAGGAAGGGAGGGAGGAAGGAAAAGAGGGAGGGAGGGAGGGAGGAAGGAGGGAAGGAGGGAGGAAGGAGGGAGGAAGGAGGGAGGGAGGGAGGGAGGGAGGAAGGAAAAGAGGGAGGGAGGGAGGGAGGGAGGGAGGAAGGAGGGAGGGAGGGAGGAAGGAGGGAGGAAGGGAGGGAGGGAGGGAGGGAGGAAGGAAAAGAGGGAGGGAGGGAGGGAGGAAGGAGGGAAGGAGGGAGGAAGGAGGGAGGAAGGAGGGAGGGAGGGAGGGAGGAAGGAAAAGAGGGAGGGAGGGAGGGAGGAAGGAGGGAGGGAGGGAGGAAGGAGGGAGGAAGGAGGGAGGGAGGGAAGAAGGGAGGGAGGGAGGAAGGAGGGAGGGAAGGAGGGAGGGAGGGAGGGAGGAAGGAGGGAGGAAGGAGGGAGGAAGGAGGGAGGGAGGGAGGGGTAAAATGGATGCACCGGTTAGGCGGGGCGTGGTGATCAGTAGAACTGCATTGTGCACACAGCCACAAAGACGGTTTGCAAACAGGCGTCAGGCAGACCGGCTCAGGAATGAGGCTGGGGGGCGCTGGGGGGCGGCGGGATTGCTGTGGGGCAGCTCACAGGGGCGAAGGCAGTGCTGGCTTGCCCTCGCAGCCAGTGGCTGTAGATTGGCATTTTCAGTGTTGCCTCATCGCATTCTCAGGTAACGTTCAGTTTGCTTGTGAGTGCCAGGGCATAGGCACGCGCTGACGCCGGGGAGGTTACTCCTGCCACAGGAGCCACGTCCCATTTTGCTCTGAGGACCAGACGGGCGTGTTTTGTCCCGGCCAGGGAGACCTCCGGCTGGGCTTCCTGAGAGTTTAATTTCCACTCCTGCTGTAAGGTGTTTGGGTCCAAACGCCAGTCAGAGAGGAAGGCCCTTGTCCGTCTGCTGCTGCCTGCGCTCCTTCCTCACGGTCACGCCGGGTTTCCGCTCCGCGGCGTGTCCTTCCTGACCAACCAGGCACCTGTCTGCCCTCCTTCCGCCGGAGACCAAGTCTTACCCCGGAGAGAGAGCCTTTTCGAGAATCTGCATGTCTCCCCCGTGGGCCAGCGTCTGGGCACATGCCCGTGTGTCTGCGTTGTTGGCATATTTGTACTTTCCTGTGGATCCGTCTATGTAAACTGGTTGAGCTGGTGGACAGTATTCTCCAGATCATAGAGCTGGAAATGCTACAATAATACAGAAAAAGGTGTGTGTGTGAGGAGGGTGATGCATTGTGTGCTTTTTAAGATGGCAAGCTGTCGCTCATGCCAAAGCTATGTTAGGTAATTTCTTACTGTTTCGGTCTTTTAAAAACTAAGTTCAGAATGTTATTTTATTCCTTAATTTATAATTCTAGTAAATATGTTTAGTACACGTAGCGTATATGAAAACCGTTCTCTTCAAATAGGATGCATGGAGAAATGCTATTTTAAATGATTGTAATGATAATACAGTGTCGAAATAATTTCTGCCAGTGACCCTGTATCACTGAGAGATTACTATAGAAGTCAATTACTGCAGCTAGGAGCTGGAGTGCTCCTGCTACAGCACGAAGAAAATAGCAGTTTTGATCTGTGGTGTACTGAAGGCAAAACTCATGCAGAAAGTCCGTGTCTTGATTTCTCACTTTTAGAAATGGCTAACTACAAAAAGTAAGAAATACCATTTTATTAATTTTCCTCTGTAAACATTTTAACCCGAAACCATTTGACCTCTGTTATCTCATTCTGAATGACCCTTTGCCACGGAGAAAATTCTTGCCATGTCTGCTATTCCTTGGTGGTGTTTCCTACTAGCGAGGTTTCCGTACTTTTATACACGTACTAGAGGCCCGGTGCACGGAATTGGTGCACGGGCAGGTCCCTAGGCCTGGCTGGCAGTCAGAGCCCATCTGTGGGGCGATCGGGCCCCACTGGCACCTGCCTTAGTGGCCTGGGGCCGGCGGGCTGGGGGCAGCTCCTGTGTGGAGCGTCTGCCTCCTGGCGGTCAGCGCGCGCCATAGCGACCGGTCGTTCTTCCATTCGGTCGATTTGCATATTAGGCTTTTATTATATAGGGTTACAGTCAGCTTCCTAGCACAGTGGGCGGTCAGATGGGTAATAAATAACGAAAACTCCATCCCACTGTCAGCGTACACAAAGCCCGTTGTCTGGTGTTGCTCTGTGCTGCTTCCTCGGGGTCTGGCGCCCTCAGAGGACGGTTCCGTGCTTCCTCGATGTGCACATTCTGTAATTGATTGTCTCAGTACCTGTGGTCTGGGAGCCGGAGGAACAGAGTCCTCGGGGTAAGGCTGTCCCGGGAAGCAGCAGCGTTTGCTCACGTCGTGGCAGCAGACGGGCTGTGGAGGGACAAGCACAAGGCTTTTGTGTGTTTTGTGTGTGTATGTTGTTGTTTTTAAAATATATTTTATTGATTTTTTACAGAGAGGAAGGGAGAGGGACAGAGAGCTAGAAACATCGCTGAGAGAGAAACATCCATCAGCTGCCTCCTGCACACCCCCCACTGGGGATGTGCCCGCCACCAAGGTCCATGCCCTTGACCGGAATCGAACCCGGGACCCTTCAGTCCGCAGGCCGACGCTCTATCCCCTGAGCCACACCGGCCGGGTGAGGGCCTGTGTTTTGTCTGTGCTCAGCCAGGGTGGTGGAGAGGCCTTGCTTTATTTTAACCTTTTCGGCCCCATCCTCTGGCAGATGACCTCGCCCGAGGCCAGTGGACGGAGCTGTCCCTGTTGGATAAGGGGACGTCAGTCTCCCTCTCAGATGCGGGCAGCTCCTGGGTGCGGTGCTCAGGGACGGCTTTTCCCCGGATACGGCATGGGAGCGGTTGGGTGCAAGCAGGAGGCAGGCGTGGCCGTCAGAGAAGAGCAGGTAAAGGGACGGGACCCCGAAGCTGGGAGTGGTGGGGTGAGGGCAGAAGGAGGACAAGGAGAAGGTGGGGGGCAGCGGTCTGGGCGATGAGCTGGCCGGGAAGGGGAGGCCTTCGGCCGTAGAACCCACTCTGGAGAGAGACTCGGTGCAGCGAGGTTTTCAAGAGACCTGCACCCTTCCCAGGCAGACGCCAAACTCCAGCGGAAAGTCTCAACTTACAGAGACGGCGCTGGGAATGGGCAATTCTGACGTCAAGGAGATACAGACCCGCGTTTTAGGAATGAGGGAACGTAGAGAATCCTGTGAGGGACGAGGACGTGGCCGTCAGAGCAGACTGAGTCCCGGGGCCGTCCCGGGAACGGAGGGGAGTTTGGGGGCTCGGGGTTCCCTGGGATGCAGGGCGCAGGGTGCAGTTGCTCCCGTCGGCCCAGCGCAGGTGAAGGTAGGCTGGGCACGGCGGGGATGGCAGCGGGTGGGTCTGCGTTCTTGGGGTCTCCTGACTCCTGTGGTTAGGGCCCTCCTCTGACCCCGCGGACGTGTTACGGCACAGGGACAAGGGGACAGCCAGGATGCGATTGCCTTCCACATTCAGCCCCGTAGAGCGCCAAGTATTAACACGCCTCCGAGGGCCCAGCCCGCCCATGTGGCCCGTGCGTGCCCTTCCTCCGTGTAAGAAGTTCCTTGCCCAGGCGCTCTGCTCAGTGGGAGCATCAACCTATCACCTGGGTCCTGGCTCCATTCCAGGTTGTGGGCTCGATCCACAGAAGGGGGCGTGCAGGAGGCAGCCAGTCAATGATTCTCTCTCCTCATCGAGGTTCCTAGCTCTCTCTCCCTCTTCCTTCTTCTCTGAGATCAATAAAAATTCAAAAAAATAAAAGAAATGAAAATGCGATGGGAAATTCAGCTATCAGTCATTTTTCTGACTCAGTCATGGAACTATACTCTGTGCCCTAGGAAGCTAGCTCTTTGGGAAAGCTTAGAATTCCCACTCCTCTCTTCCCGAATAATCCCGGAGCTGTGATTCCCCTGCAGCGCCTGGGTGTCTGCTTCTGATGCTACAGCGTGACTGTTTACACTAGAGGGCGGCCTAGCGTTTCCCCGAGCTGTCACAGAGACAGGTGTAGTCAGTGTCCGTGGGTTAATAAAGTAGTGACCACAGTCGTATGCTTTTCAGCTAAGAGTCGCTTAAAACGTCACTGGCCAGGAGTAAGTCAGTATGGAAACGTACGGGTGTGTCCGCTGTGTCCTTGACTTGCCTACTTCACCCAGTCATTGCTCCGGGCCCCTCTCGCCCTCTCGGCTTCAGTCACCGGTGATACCTGTAGGAAGGCGGAGCTGACAGAGGTGGTGCCAGCTACACCTTCTTCGACGGTCACGCTTGCCTGTACAGTTGTCAGTGTCCACGACCGACATTGCTGTGTCGAGGTTGTTCTGAGGACCTACACGCTACTGGTCTGATGGATCATAATACCCAATTTCAAGGTCACCGTTGGTGGTTGAATCCGATTGGCATTTTTGTGGGCTATATGATTAAGAAAAAAAAGGTTGACTGTGATGATGGTATTTGTTGAGACAAGAATCGCTAAACACAAAATAAAGAATGCTAAATTTTTGAAATGCAACCCTATTTTCATGATTGCCACAAGTGATAGTCCAGAGAAACAGTTGTCTGCTGTCTGAGGCTCAATTTCCCAATTTCATTAAAACTTGGTGGAAATCTCTCCACAGACATTGGGATTAGATTTCTTAGGGGAAACGTGCAGATTGAATTAAGTAAGGCAAACTGTTCTGTCTGTGTTTCTGATTGCTGCGACATTATGGATGCGACAAGAAGGATGCAATTTTTATGGATCAGGACTTACAGGAACTGGTAATACGATGCATGCTGCTACTCAAAAACTCACAAGGCTTTTTTGCAGGTAGAATGATGTTAACAAAATGTTAGATGTAGCATATTACTCAATGCCACATCCCCGAGAGCGACCTGTAAGACCCTTTACAGAGACACCATATTATTCCTCAGTACAGAGTTAGTGGAATAATTAATAGTTATCAAAACCTTATTAAGTTTTTATAGTACATGGCAAATGTCGATGGTAAGATGATGAATGACATCTCGTGGGTAAGTTACATTAAAATAATTTTATGAAATCCAATGATAACATTTCGCTAGGCACCAAAATGTAAGCAAATGTTCGATTTTAAATAAAAAGCATTACCTAGAGGTGCTTATAGGACAGCATCAAGAAATCAGTATTTATGTGGACAGTCAGCCAAGTGGTGATTATTCGATATGCCTGGCTGTTCCATGTCTAACAAACGTGTCAGGGTTCCCTCACAGGTGATTGATAAGAGCAGTTAAACGATGCTGCCCACTGATCCCTTTTAAATCGTCAGTAGAGTGTGGGCCCCGTTGTATTCAGTTGTTGGTTAAAAGTAACGTAGCAATGGGAACACGACAGTGTTAATGCGCTTCAGCATGATGAAATGGGTCCCTTTCATATGATGCACATTTAACCGCAATAAAATGGCCCTACAGGTCCGTCCTCGACGTTTACAGTGCTGCTGTAAGCACGGCGCCTCTGTCCTGTGACAGTGTCTCATCTCACTTGGGTGCACACGCAGTCTTACTGTCTAGTTCCGGCATTTCCATGGAAATGTTCACGCGTGTCTGCGTGGGAGGGGTGCAGTGCGTCTGCCTATGAGCAGTGCAGTGCACCTGCCTATGAGGGGTGCAATGCGTTGGCCTATGAGGGGTGCAGTGTGTCTGCCTATGAGGGGTGCAGTGCGTCTGCGTGGGAGTGGTGCAGTGCGTCTGCCTAGGTGGGGTGCAGTGCATCTGCCTGGGAGAGGTGCAGTGCGTCTGTGGGAGAGGTGCAGTGAATCTGCCTATGAGAGGTGCAGCACGTCTACGTGGGAGGGATACAGTGAGTCTGCCTATGAGCAGTGCAGTGCATCTGCCTGAGAGGGGTGCGGTGCATCTGCCTATGAGGGGTGCAATATGTCTGCCTATGTGGGGTGCAGTGTGTCTGTGTGGGAGGGGTGCAGTGCGTCTGCCTCGCAGGGGCGCAGTGCATCTGTTGATATTTTCTCAGAGGACCGGCAGTGACCATCATGATGAAATGGGTCCTTTTCATATGATGCACATTTAACCGCGTCCGTGTGCCAACTTGGGCTCCTTGCAGTCTGGAGAAGACTCGCTGTCCATGTTGGGAAGTTCTGAGTTGTTCTTCACGTCGGCTGCAGGTTGTAACCGAGAAAACGCAGCTCCTCTGTCGTGTCCTAGCGACCAGGTCACTGCAGATTCCCTCCTGTAGGGGGGCCACCGTGGGACCCCACTTTTATTGCTTGGAATTGATTTCTGCGCAGTGCTGTCCTTTATCGCTAGGGAGCAGAGCAGGCGGCATAATTAGTGACAAGTAAGGCCGCACAATTAAGTTCTGAAGTGTGGAACGTCTGCCGCTGGCGAGTGGGGGTGGGGTGGCGTGCACACCGCTCTGCCTTTGGGGTGTCCCTGAGTGATACGTGCAAGACAGCGCCGCCTGTGCCTGGAATGCTCACCTGCTGCTGACGACCAGGAGCACGAACAGGGCAGCCCTACCCGGTGTGGCTCAATGGTTAGAGCGTCGGCTTACAGACTGAAGGGTCCCGGGTTCGATTCCGGTCAAGGGCACGTACCGCGGTTGCAGGGTCCTCCCCAGCCCCAGCCCTGGTTGGGGCGTGTGCAGGAGGCCACCAATCGATGTGCTTCTCTCACATCGACGTTTCTCTCTGTCTTTCCCTCTCTCTTCCACTCTTTCTAAAAATCAACAGAAAAATATCCTCAGGTGAGGATTAACAAACAAACAGAAAGCAAGCCAGGATACTTTCAGTATACCAGAAAGACACTCCTGGTGTTATCAGAACAGTACCCCCCTTTCCGACGTCAGAATTTTTAAAACAAGGTCACCTGAATGAAAATATTAAGGGTCAAGCTGGTGTGGGTGGAAGTCCAGACATAATAGTAGACATGTGTCTGTCCTCTACTACTAAGCGTCAATTCCAAAGGATTCACCGTGAAGGAGATAATTTTAAAATTTAAATTAAAAAAAAGTTAGTTACCAGATCATTTAAACTTAAGCACTTTATTATTGCTTCTCTTTCTATTTTCCACAAAGAATTCTATGTGTTAAAACTCACTGGAAAATTATAGTCAACATAAACCTTAAATTTTTATATAATTTTTACATTCAAGTTTATAAAAAACAGGTCACCATCTGGATCTGTACTATGAAAATGATCTGCGGGAATGGCCTAATAGTTTTATTGCATCAAGATTCATGTATAACAGCCTAAGCGACCGAACGGCCAGTCGGCCAGTTGCGATGACGTGTACGGACCACCAGGGGGCAGACTGTCAATGCAGGAGCTGCCCCCCCCCCCCCCCCGGGAGGTCAGTGAGCTCCCCCAGCCAGTCTCCTGCGGCTGGCCAACCTCCACGGTCCCTCCCGCGGCCGGCCCCAACGGCCCCCATGGGCCCCGATCGATCGCCAGCCATGCCGAGGGACCCACCTGTGCATGAATTTAGTATAAGATTGTTGTTTACAGTGAAACAGTATATAACATTGTTTATAATGAAACAGTGTATAACATTGTTGTTTATAGTGAAACAGTATATAACATTGTTTATAATGAAACAGTGTATAACATTGCTGTTTATAGTGAAACAGTATATAACATTGTTTATAATGAAACAGTGTATAACATTGTTGTTTATAGTGAAACAGTATATAACATTGTTTATAATGAAACAGTGTATAACGTTGTTTATAATGAAACAGTATATAACGTTGTTTATAATGAAACTGTATAACATTGTTGTTTATAATGAAATTTAGAAGAGAGGCGGATGGAGAGGTGGATAAATAACTAAATCAAAGTGTGACATTTAGCGTGAACAAATTTTCACAAATCTCGTTTCAATCGATTTTAGCTTCTATACTATAGGGATGAGTGGAATAAATTAATTTACATTACATTATTCATTACCACTTTCACAATTAGTAATATGTCATTTCATTAAGTTACTTTAAGCAACATTGTGAGTATTTTACAATTAATATTATTCCCAGCGATGAATTTAAATTAAAAAATTAAAGACACTCTGGCTGGTGCGACTCGGTTGGTTGAGCATCCTCGTGTGAGCTGACAGGTCACTGGTTCGATCCGGTCAGAGGCTGCGGGTTCGATTCCAGCCGGATGCATTGCGTATGGGAGGCAGCTGATCAGTGTCCCTCCCCCTCTTCCTCCCTCCCTCTCCCTCCCCTCACCTCCCCTCACCTCCCTCCACCTCCCGTCTCCCCCTCCCCATACCTACACCCTGGAGTTTGGATCCCTTTCCCTCTCTTTAAACTCGATGAAAATATAGTTTAAAAACTTAAAGACAATTTATTTTATTTGAAAATTCAGAAAATGAAAAATTAATAGACAATGAGGTTATCTTAATATCGAATACTTGGAGGGCAGGGTAATTTTTCAGTTTAAGTTCTATCAGAAACTCCTGAGAGAATTTTAGAATCTATTTTGGATACTCCCTGATAGAAGTGAAAATTCACCCTTGCATCCTACACTTGATGAGCTTGGAAAATAGTTTTCCCTTAGCTGTACAAAGAAAGACGTACATTTTATCATAACTGTTTCCGCCTCTGAATTACATAAAGCCACATCCCTCCAGTGTTCAGCATACGTGCTCAGTCAGTCAGAAGCGATTATGCTCATCGGTTCCGACCGTCCTGTTGGCGGGCTCTCGTAAGAAACGCGTGGATTTGTCACTTCTGTGACTGCACGGCCCCAGCCTCTCTGTCCGATCACTGAAAGGCCGTATTTTAACAGGTGCACAGTGACGGCGGGGCAGCTAGTGCGCCTTGAGATCCGCTGGTGGAAGGGTACTATAATCCCTGAAATGAGCCTTGGTGTGACTGAACTGTTGGGCGTGTACAAAATGAGATGAAGAGCAGCAGGAAAAGAAATGCCATTCGAAGGCATTCACGTGTGTGTTCTATGACGTCTGAAAAGAAGACGGAAAACGCCCGCGCAGTTACTGGATTCTTCTCTGTAGTTAAAACGACGGGGTCTCGGGCGCTTCTCTGCCTGTCCGTTATCCCGGCGGCTGATTTAGCCCCAGCGGCCTCCTGTGGGACGGAACGCGAGTCTTAATGCCAGCAACCGAGTCTGGTATAACGCCGCTGGCAGAGAAGGCTAAGCAAGAAATCCATTAATTGTGCTCTGTTTACCACTTTGTTGTCAACGCTGATTATGAAGATGCTCTGTCTTGACTAGTTTCATCCGGACGTGAAAGTGAATCATAATGGCAGTGAAATTAATCAGTATATCAAAATTTCACATTTGTACTTTTTCCAAGAAGAATAAATATGTTGCTATCTAGAATGAAATGAATGTATGTTTTATTTTAATTACATATCTTTCTAATTTGCTTTTGAGAAGCTGTTTTATGATACACAAATATTTTATTACTGAAACTTTACGTTTTTTATGGAAAACTTTCAAGTCTGTGTTCCATTCATCCCTAGCCTAATTGTATTATTTCCAGAGATTTCCCCTGGATATCAATTGCATCTACAATTTGCCTACATGAACCAGTGTAATAATTATATGAGCTAGACATGTTGTTGGATATTATGTAACATGTAAGCACATATACGTGTATGAAGAAGGGGAAATATGCTCTTTAAATAATTTGTCTTAACTTTTGTTATTTCAAAATGCCCCCTGATTATTAAGCATCCTTTAAACTGTGTAAGTAATGAGGAGAGATGAAAAAAATGCATTTCTTCTACGAACTCTTCAAGTTAATATGTCAGCTACGTGGGAAAACCGAGTCTGGAGAACTGCGGGTCCAGGGATTCTTAATTCATTAAACCAGTAAGGTAGTGACATGAACCTGTAGGTCTAGAGGGGTTTAAAACAGAGACAGGAGAACTGGTTCATTCCCTGTTTACTCAGCATCGAGATTCCCCCAGATACCTGTCATCTCGGGGGAAATGGTGAAAATGATGATGCGTAGAGACCCAGTTCCTACCCTGTGGAGCCTGGGTTCGCTGAGTCAGACATGAATCCAAACAATTGCAAAAGCAAATGGACCTTCACTCTGTTATCGGAGCCTCCCGGGAGGAGAGTGAGGCCAGGAGACTGTCACTGCGGGTGGCGGGAGGACTGGGCGATGGGACACCAGAGTCCTATGTCCCAGAGGGAGCAGGTGCCCTGAGAAGCTGGGAAGGGCGTGTGGCTGAAGTAGATAAAGAAGGGGCTCCTTTCCCCCCAGTAGGTAAGGAACGAACGAGGCAAAACCATCCCGGGGGACGGCGCCGGGTTCCGCGTTCCCCTAAGTGCCAAGTGTCGGACGCGGCCGTCCCTGAGCGGTACGGGCCGGAGAAGCAGGCCTGCAGGTGCCTCTCCCTGACCTACCCTGCTTGGAGTCACGTGACTGAGGGCCTCCGTTTCTGTCTGAAAATGCGTGGGCATGTCTGCCGTTGGCCAGGGCAGTGGCTACGTGGCGTCGTAGCGCCCGGCTGAGATTTCTCTCTTCCCTTCGAAGAGAGTCCTTCACTGTCTTCCGATCCGTTCTGCTGGTGCCAGGCCCCTGGCCGGTTCCATTCCTGTTCTGCAGCGGCCTGGTGCTGCTTCCTGGCTTTTCTTCGCCTCCGCTTTTCTGGCGTTTCTGCTCTTGACCGTGCTGTCCCTACCTCAGGGTTCCTCCTTCTTGATCCCCGCGGGAGAGCGGGGACGGGGATGCCAGGAGCCTCTTTCAGCCTCCGGGAAGGCCGGCCGCTGTCAGCTGCGCCTCGCCATGTCCTCGCTGGCTTGCTCCCGGCCCCCGGCTCCCCGCCTTCTCACCTGTGCTCCGCACGGGCCCCTCCTCCGGGTCCGGGCGGAAATAGAAATGCTTCCTTTGGACCCGTTTCCCAGGTCGTGGATTCCTTCAGCATGTCTCTCTGAACTGCTGCTCCACTCCTTCGTTAACGGCATGCTGCTCGTAATCTGAGATGCAGAAATCGCGTTTGGTTCTTTTCCAAATTTATCTTCATTTCTATAGAAAAAGTAGGTTTGTTCTACTTTATTAAATTGGTTTCTGATCGGCACAACAGCCGGAATCTCTGCCTAGCTACCTCTGCTGTGGTTTGCATTCATTTTTACGCACGGTGCCCTTTCTGTATGTGGTATGTGTGTATGTAAAGGTATTCAGGTATTTTTTAAAATATATTTTATTGATGTTTTTACAGAGAGGAAGGGAGAGGGAGAGAGAGTTAGAAACATCGATGAGAGAGAAACATCCATCAGCTGCCTCCTGCACACCCCCCTACCAGGGATGTGCCCCCAACCAAGGTACGTGCCCTTGACCAGAATCGAACCCGGGACGCTTCAGTCCGCAGGCCGACGCTCTATCCACTGAGCCACACCGGTTAGGGTGGTATTAAGGTATTTTTTATTCAGTGTTAATTTCCTCCAGCGTATAATGAACTAATTTTATTAAAAAATTTCGTTTATAGACATTTTGACGCCCTAGGTTGAGGTTGGTTCATAAGTGTTTGTTTCTGTCCGCCAACCTAGGACACTTTTAAATTAAAGTCTTCTAAATGCCCCAGTTTGGGGACATGTCCTGTGACGTGCATGTGGAATCGGGGAGGAGTAACATGTTCAGTGACGCGTGACGTTTTATTTCTCCTGGTACGGTATCAAGACTGATAGCGACAACGGCCGGGGTGTCCGTGTGGTTAGAGGAGGCGTGTGAGGAGGGCTGGGACCCCCTCCCTTTCCTGTCGGACGGCTCACAGGGTCCAGGTCTACTGGGGACTTCTGGTCAGTGTGCCCACCTCGGGGGTGTCCCTGACTGGTAGGGCCCTGGCCCTGTGGTCCCTCCCGGTTCAGCTCTGGGGCTCGAGACCTTAACTTGCGTGTAAACGCGAGAAGGCTGGCGTCGGGGTCTGCTCCCTTCCTGTACCTCTGGTTTCGGTTTTGAGAGCTACCCAGCGTGGTTACGTACATGGCAGCTCCTCGAGGCATTTCATTTTTTTCTATTTTTTAAAAATTAATTCGATGTTTTAGTTGTCTCCATCAGTGTTTAACACAAATCTCTAAATCTATAATTTCTCATATGAATTTTAACACCCACTAAATAGTTTTTCTAGAATCTTTCTCTATCAATTATATGTCTGAATTGATTGCATTTATCAAATCTACAGCGACACTTTTAAAAATATGCAATGTAAACATTTTTACTGAAAATGCAGTTTCGAATTTAGTCCATTTTCTTGGTAACATTGATTTCGCTCCGAAGACTTACAGAGTGACTTTTGAAGTTTTGCTCCCAGGTCCAGGTACACTGGAATTTAAAGAAATGATTGAAGCACTAACTTGAAGTTTGATTGTGTATTTTATTCTTTTTACTCTACTAATTTTCATTTCATGGTCACTATGGCAACAAAGTTCTTAGAACATTGAATAACATAAGCTATCGAAGCCACCCACAATAGGTCTTACCCAACAGAATACCCATTTTTATTGTCAAAAAATACAGTATCAACTCAATTGTGAATAAAGGTAATAGCAAAATCAGGACAATTCGTCACAGGCTAAATTGTATGATATTCACAAAATATTTTTCTTATTTAACTGAATGTTTAATTAATGGGAAAAATTAAGGGAATGTTTTTTAAATCCTTGATTTTAAATACTTATTAGTTTATGTAAATTAACAGTTTTACAGTCTCTGAACCTAAGTACTGCAGTTGTAAGAAATTTTCAGAATTAAAAAATATTAAATTATATGCATATACATCAGCATATCATTAACTATATAAGCATACCTGAAAAAAAAAACCCCAAAAGGAATCATTAAATTACTTTAAAAAGTCAATGATTAAAATGTTAATTTAGCCGTTCAAATCATATGTATAAAGAATCTGAGGCAACTTACACCGTTACACAGTATTTATAATGAAGTGATAAGGAGAGCAGCAACATTTAAAACGCAAACTATGCCCTGGCCAGTGTGGCTCAAGGTTGGAGCATTTTCCCGGACACGGGGTTCGATTCCCAGTCAGGGCACATCCTCAGGTTGGGGTGTATACCAGAGGCAAGAGGTCACTTTCTCTCTCTCTCTCTCTTTCTCTCTCTCTCTCTCCTCCCCCTTCCCCCTTCCTCCCTCTCTCTCTCTCCTTCTCCCTCTCTACCTCTCTCTTTCTCTTCACCTCTCTCTCTCCTTCTCCCTCTCTACCTCTCTCTCTCTCCCCTCCCCCTTCCTCCCTCCTTCCCCTCCCTCCCTCCCACCCTCTCTCTCTCCCCTCCCCCTTCCTCCCTCCCCCCACTCCCTCCCTCCTTCCCTCTCTCTCTCTCCTTCTCCCTCTCTACCTCTCTCTCTCCCCTCTCTCTAAAATCAATATAAAACATATCCTTGGGTGATGATTAAAAGAATAATAAGTGAATAAAACATAAAACATGCTTCCATATCATCTGGCCAGAGAAAACAAGAAAGGGACAACATGGGTGTCGGCGTGGTGAGGCTGTGCACGCTTTCACGGCACGCCTCACGTGTTAGGGTCTATCCGTGTAATCACACAACCTTGTCGGCAGCGATGTCTCCCTCACACTCGGAGATTTACTGTTGTGTCGAAATATCCACTTGCTCTCTAGAGCAGTAGACATCTGTTCCAGACTGTGTCGCTTACGCGTGTAGGAGATGCTACAGCAGACTCTGACGTGCGGGCCGGGGGTCGCTTCGGGAACACGGGCTTCAGGCCACCTGGGAACGTCCGATTTCCAAAATCACCGGTCTGGGAGATTGCCCTGCGCCTTTCAAAGCCTCCGTGGGAACCGAGTGGTGCGCCAGGCAGAGGACGCGGGGCGTGAGCTCGGGATGCTGAGAGGTGTGAGGTGAGCAGATAACAGTCAGTAAAGCTGTACAAGCTTCCGTTGCCTACACCACTGACACGCGGAACCTGTGGATGTCACTCGTAACGGCTGTGAGGTGATGCCAGATTCGCCAGAGCTCCAGGGTTCGGTAAAATACGTTCAGAGCGCTCATTCCTCCTCGGTTCATTGGTAGCAGCTGCGTTTTGGTGTTGAGAAGTTGCCTGCTGGACTGCTCCCCGAGGGCCTGTTGTTTCAGGAGGAAGTCGTCGGAGAAAGGGCGCACTGTGTCATGACTGTCCAGTTCGCTGAACAGGTAGGATGCCCCGGGCCTGCGGCCAGGCGCTGGGGGTGTGAAGATAGCCCAGTGGTTGAGTGTTGACTCATGAGCCAAGAGGTCCCTGGTTCGCTTCCTGGTCAGGGCCGTGGGCTCCGTCCCAGGTCCCCAGCAGGGGGCGTGCCGGAGGCAGCCGGGTGATGTTTCTCTCTCCCTCTCCCTCTAAAAAAAATCAGTAGAAACATATTTTAAAAAACACAGCATCTCTGCAGGGAGCTGCGAATAAAAATCAGTCACACAGGAGGAGTAAGCCATGCCTTCGATCGGAAGTGATATGTTACAATCCTATGTTTTCAAGCCCTCTCTGGCGGAAAGAATGACCGGAAGGCAGTGTGGAACTTCTGGGGCCCCGTTTCGTCTTTGTGGAGTCATTTCCTTATTGGTGAGCAGTTCTTTCCGCCTCCGATTTCAGCCACAGGCCCTCTGCACTGCAGCTGGCTCCCGTGAGCTCCCGTTGAAACAAACGTAAGACACCGAGGGGCTGGCCGGTCCTTCCATCCCTCAGGGAGGCTCTGCTCGCCTGGGCTTACAGTCCTTCACAGCGAGGCGGGAAGCAGCGGTAACGCATGCCGCCTCAGCTCAGGAACGTGAGCGCAGGTCGCTGGGCTGTGACCCGCCCCAGGTCATCAGCCACGAGGTCGGAGACCAAGGACTCCTCCGTTTCCGTGGGAACCTGGGTGACACATCTCAGCTCTCCCCTGGCGCACACATTCCCGAGAGCCTATGATGCCTCCAACTTCTTACTTCCCCAAAGAACGTCCTGTAGAAAGGTAAGAAAGTCTAAAGCAATGCTCGATGGGCGCGTTGTGGTTACACATTTAGAAAACATAAAGCTTGCCAGAATGTCTTCATTTATCAAAGAACTGCTTTAAATGCTCTCTTACACAAAAGTAATATTAAAGTAAAAAGTGAAAGATGTAAAACCCCCAGGTTTAGTCTGCTCATTTATCACTTATAATGGAAGTTATGCAGCTAATGATCCATCCATCATTTTGAAAATCCGGTTTTGGTGAATTAGGCTGCTGAATCCTAAAGATCCGGGGGAATCGAGTGAGGCTCTGAGATGAAAATGAAGTGCTTCAGAGTTGTGCAGTGGGGAAGGAAATTTTTCTAAATCACCGAGAGCTACCGGAGTACTTACAGACGCACTTGAATATCCAATGCACAGATGAAATCGCTATTTTAAAATAAATTTAAAGCTACTGAGTATTAAAATGGATGAAAGAGAAGTATGAGATGGTATTGCTGACAGATTAGACTTAACAAATGTGTGATAGAGTTAAGAAACTACGTTTTTAACCTATTAACGTTTTTCTAATAACTATCTGTTAAAGCATATTCAAATTCGGTGTAACTTCAGATAACTCGTAAATATGTAGTGCTAGGTTATAGGTTAATAAGTTGCTTATAGATTTTGTGAGATATCAGCAGCCGTCCTCTTTCCCAGTCCTGCCTGTAGGCCTCACACAGTCCCGGGTTTGAGTTCAGCGAGTCTCAGGCAGTGGAGCCGGGTTACCGTCTGCCTGAGCAATGACCGGCAGCAATCTGTCCGCTCCCGCGCCCCCGGGAAGACAAAGCCGGTCCTGGGAAGCAAATACCGGGAATCTCTTTCACACTGAATGCGGGAGCGAGGGAGTTGCTTGTGACTGCATTGGGTTTTTAAATGTATTTTTATTGACTTTGGAGAGGAGGGGAGAGGGGGAGAGAGAGACAGCGGTGATGAGAGAGGAGCCAGCCGCCACCCCGCGCAGGATACTGGGCGGCTTTGCGACGGGTTAGTCACAGCGAGAGTGACACCGCCTTTGGGTGAGGAAGCGAGAAAGTGTCCGTCAGCATCCTCGGGGCTCATAGGCCCTCCCTCAGCAGTTCCGTCTGGGACCCGCTGTGAGCAGTTTTCTCCAGTAAATAGTTGTCGGTATCCACCCAGCACGTTTGCCTGCTTCTGCTGCGTTCTTACCCCCTCGCCTCCGGGGACCCCTCCGGCAGATCCGTCTGCATTTGGTCACTTCTGTCTGTCACACAAAACACAGTGTAGTTTCAGCTGGCAACCCCGTCCTCGCATGCAGTGTCCAGGCTCGCCCGTCTGCCCTCCTTCCTTTCCAACCGCAGCAGAGCCGGTGGCACGGAGCTAGAGGAGGGCAGGGGAGGAAAACGAGGTGCCTGTGCCTTTTCTCGTCCGACCGGAGCCTCCGCCTCTGGCGCCCTCTGCCCGGGGCCACCCATGGGTGCCCGGGGAGCGGGCGTGTTGAGTTTCGGGCTGAGCTCCTCAGGAGGCAGCGTGTGGCTGTGCTGTCGGTCGGCTCGGAAACGTCTCCGCCTGACCTCCGCTTTGCTTCCCAGCAGCCTTCCCGAAACAGCTCTCTTCTGGATTCACAGCGGTCGGCAAACTCACTCCTCAGCAGAGCCCAGTATCTGCAGGACGACGACGACGGACACTGCTTTGGGGAGCCACATGTTTTAAACGTCTTCTAACGCCGCTTCTCCAACATGGACTCGCCCAGGCCGTGGTGTCTTGTGGGAGAGCCACCCTCCAGGGGCCCAAGAGCCGCCGGTGGCTCGCGAGCCGCGGTTCTGGAAGATCATGTTTTTGTAAAAATGTTTCTGTAAGTTGTTTTCAGAGAGAGAGGAAGGGAGAGGGAGGGAGAGACAGAAGCGTCAGTGAGGAGAGAGACAGCTGCCTCCTGCACGCCCCCGACCAGGGATGGAGCCCGCAGCCCGGGCGTGTGCCCCGCCGGGAATCGAACCCTGACCTCCTGGTTTATGAGTCGACACTCCACCTCCGAGCCCCGCCATCTGGGCTGGACACGTGTTTCTAGGCCTCGTGGGCGGAGCTCTGGAAGTTGGCTCGAGTCTCCTTGCCATCCACCGTGTCCACTTGGCCAACCAACGGGCAACGCATCCAGCATCGCTGTTGCCACGGCGACTGTAAGCGACACCAGTCCCGCCCCCTCTCTCCTGCTTCCTGTCTTCGTTCTCCTTCCTGGGACCAGGGACAGGTAAGCGGGCCGACTGCCCAAGCGGAACTCTCATCTCGGGCTAGAAGGCCAGTTCTTTCCTCTAACAGCTACCCCCACCTTCTGGGGTTTGCCTCAAGGTGAGATGCTGTACAAGAGTGGGGTGGGGGCCCTCGTTAAGATGGTTACCTGGTTACCGTTGTTTTCTGCCTGGCCCGGAGGCCGACCACCGTGCTCCCTGCCTTCTGCAGTGCTCCACTGGGGTCCACTGGACGAGGGGAGGGGGTTGGAACAGCAGAGCACGTTCACTGACGCCGTGGTCTCGAATGGATGGGAATAGCCCTACATGCTGGTGATTCTTCAGGTTGTAAGGTTCTCACGTTTCTTGTTCTGAGGACCAAAAATCCGACTCAACATCCTGATATAATTCCTGCAACCTAACCTAAATATCTATGCTGATAAAAGCGTAATATGCTAATTAGACCGGATGTCCTTTCGGGCGCGGCCGGGGCTGCGAGGGGAGCCCGGGAAGCCGGTGCCAGAGGGAAGCCGGTGCCGGCAGCCGGGGGAAGGAAGGCCTCCTCTTGCACGCATTTCGTGCATTGGGCCTCTAGTATAATTATAAACGCACACAAAAGTATTGAATTAGAAATCTACACATTTTAGCTTTTTTTTTTTTTAAAAAAAAGCAAAATAAAAATGAAGAAAAAACAACTCAAATGTTTAACCTAAAGAGAAGAGCTTGAATTTTCTTAGTCCTACAGCGGAACACTACAGTTTCCCCATCACCACTGAATGATCCCGTCCGAGCTCGAGGATGGCCTCTAACAACGTGTTTGCATAGACACGTGCGTTGGCACCATTTCTCCAAGCAAGATATTCCAACTGCAGTTGGTGAAGACGGTTTCTCAGTTCCACTTACCTAACATGCAGGTGGCCTCTGAGTGTGTTGGACATTCCCTGTGCAGCATGAAGTCTGATGGTTCCAGAAAGCAGCAAGGACAGTCACCACTGACAGCGGAATGGCCGAGGAGAAGGACGGACGTTATAAAACCGATCGCCCCCAGATTTCAGATTCTTCAGTGAGCCGGTTGATACATCATTAGAGTCCATCGCTTACAGAAATACATAGTCCAAGACACTCTACACTAACACAAGAGTGAGATGCAAATTGACCGTACCTTTGTGACACCCACTAGCCATTCCGGAGCGAGCATGCAAATTAACCCAACAAAGATGGTGGGTTGATTTGCATACGCAGGCGCATTCTGTACCACCCTAGCCGCTCCGGGCCTCTAAGCAGCGTGGGAAGGCGGAACGGTGGCTCCCGCCCGAGCAAAGGCGGTGCGGCAGCCAGGGAAAGGAAGGCCCATTCCTGCCTGAATCTCCGTGCTTGGGGGTCTCTAGTGTAGCAGTAATTTACAAATTCTTTGTAATTCCTGGTCAGGGGCGTGTGGGAGCAACCAATGGACGGGTCGCTCTTGCGCCGATGTTTCTCTCCGTCTCTCCCCCTCCCTTCCACTCTCTCTAAAAATCAATGGGAAATAAATCCTCGGGTGAGGATTAACAAAAGAAATGTGTCAGAGTTTTCTTTCTGGGAATCATAATCAATTTCATCCTCTGGGCCTGAATAGTTAGTTAGTTAGTTAGTTAGTTAGTTAGAAACACACACTCTGGGATGAGTCTGGAATATTTTCTTACGACAGAAAATAACAGTGTGTTCAAAAAAGGTGGCAGAGGCCAGTCTGAAGGAGCTCCCACTGACTCAACCTGTGATAAATTGAACCTCAACATAAAGAAGAGTATTGACAGTAATGAATTAGCAATCATTCAAAAGTGGAAATTAATGAGTTCAGTGGGTCCCAGAATTCATAGCACGTGCCAGTCTCTCCCCTGGTATCAGGAGCAAGTGTTTCTTTATATAAAATGTACTACCTAATTATAAGCAATTGGAAACAGAACGTTAATATTTGTCTAGAATGTAAACGGTGTGTGTTTTAATGCTGGTCCTGTAAGTAGAGAAAATTTAGCTTTAAAATTAGGAAACTGATATCTTCAACATTTATGTTATTTGAACAAGATCAAGGAAACAGTTCGGGGCAAGTTGGAAAACTTTCTTAATTCTGAACGATGACTTTTTCCAGTAAAGCAGGCTTTTCTACTTGGCCATGCACCTGATATCATATCAAATCAAAGGCCCCGGTGGACTGAGAGGAACCAGATGTGAGCCATGGCCGGGCACGGGGGTTAAATAATCATCTCCCTCTCATCCCTTTTTTTCCCCACGTTTGTCCTGCTATTTCTACTGCTCCAGAGCCTTGACGTTTACGTGTTCATGGCATTTCCTTTCATGACGCATTTCTCTGGCACTATTTTGTTACTTAAAGGTCAATTTTATAAACAAGCATTCAACTCGAGTTCATTCCATTTTTCACTTATCTTACCTGACTTACGGTTAACCTCACCCCGTGTTTACTAGAAATTTTGTATCAGGTGAATTCATATTTCATGCCTTAATTAATCACGGAAATTATCTTGTGTGTATGAAAGTATCAGAAAACTGGAGAGGTCTTGACACATGAACAGGATAAATCTGTGAATTTTCTCCTTCCCACGACTAAGTGTGTGGGCCAGGGCTGACTAGGAGAAGGGCTCCAGGAGTGGTGCGCGCGTGTGCGTGTGCGTGTATGTGCGTGCGCGTGTGCGTGTGCGTGTATGTGCGTGCGCGTGTGCGTGTGCGTGTATGTGCGTGCGCATGTGCGTGCCCCATCTTAGTGCACACTGTTCCAAAGCAGTTTTCCTACTTCCCCTGTTCTTTGTTTCTATTACTTTTCAGTATCCTTTTCTGTAATTCAATTTATTTAATGCTTCTAGTTATGAAGGCGTTTTAATGATCAAAGTCGGTATTTTCCACAACTTTTCAAATTAAATCCTTAAGTTATTTTGGCTATTAGGCCAGAAGGAAACAGCTTACATAAAAAACGGGGTTTATTTTGGAGGGTATTACTGTTTTAGAAGTTAGTGTACTTCAGGTCAGAGTCACTTTCTTCTAACAGAGACTGTTGCTATTTGAACGCAATGGCATTTTAAAAGAATGTGTAGCATTTTCAAGTTGTTTCATAATGCTGTAACCACGTCATATCAATAGCTTCTGAAATAATATCAGTTTCTTCACCTGCAAGTTATTCAGGCAGGCCTTGTTTCACTTTTAATTGCGGTGGATGGCTTTTAAAGTTAAAAATCTACATTTAGAATCAGAAGCATTTTTCACTTAAGAGAGCTATTTTAATCTACTGTAGGAAGTTGTTTTGGAACTCATGGTAATTATGTAGTAAATGAGGAGAAGAAAAGATGGGAAATATTGCATAAACGGTCTTCTCAGCTTTGCAGGACATTTCAGGAGAAGGAAAGGAAGGACGAAACTAAAGAATGTAGAATGCTTGCAGTGACCACTTGGATGCTCCTGGGGAGAGGGACTTAGGAGGACATTTTTAATAAAGTCTGAATACTTATATTTAAAATGTGTCCGTATTGGCTGAACAAAGATTGTGTATTTTAATAACTAGTTAGCATTTTATTGCCAAATATTTAAGAAATGGAATAATAGAGTATTATCGCTCGAAATGCGTTTGGTCAGTGCTGGTGATTCTGAAAGCAGGGACGGTCACATGCGGGCTTATGTTGTGTGCATGTCCACCCAGCGTTAACACCTTACGGACACTCTGCAGGCGCCATCCATTCCTCTGTTTCTGGAATATAACGTTTTTAATGGATTTCAGCATGGCTGTGCTTACCAATAATATGCTCTTTCGTTTGAGCTGCTTAATATGATGTTTAAAAAGCTGAGACCCCCGTTTCTCCGGGACACGGCAGCCAGAGGGCGCAGCAGAACCCGAAAAGCAGGGGTCCTACCCATTTCCTAAGCCGGTGCTCACCCAGAGCTCAGAGACCGTACTCCTCCGCGCTCCTGCGTGTCATTCGATGCTGGGCCCTGGGCACCAGGGGACAGGGCCCCCGCTCGCTCCCACCCCCAGCGATGCCACGGTTCCCGGCCCGTGAGGCTTGTGCGGATGGGAGAGGGCCTGGGAGGACGGCCCTCGCCTGACATTGGCCACACGGTGTCCCTTGGCCTACAGAACCGCCTCTGCTCCCTGGTGCTCATGCCACTGCCATGCCCTGGAGTCAGCTGTTCCCTGATGGTTCCTTGTAGGTATTTCTCTCTTTATGCATCCAGCGCGGCTAGAGAGCGGGTCCAGCTCCTGAGTAGGGGCAGCTGGGGATTGAGAAATAAGAGAAAGAGACAGGACACAGAGATAGAAGGAAAAAGCTGGGACCGGGTGGGACCACCATCCTCTTCTGATGGAGAGACAGGGACCCAGAGCCAATCCAGCGAGTTTATTTTATATCCCAAATACCAGGATGTCTCACCAAAGGGTCAAGACAAAAGGAGATTATTTGCATTCTTGAGTAGGCCCTCCCTCAGCATTCCTGGTGCTAGGCTGGATATAGGTATCAAAACCACTTCCCCACACCACGGGCTGAAATGAAGGTCAAGCTGACAACACCCTTACCCTTTTGGCAAGGTGTGTTCGCAGGGCGTGGCTTTGCCGATGCCACTGGGTTCAGCTGACAATAATCAAAGAATACCCATGTACCTTCCCAGGCACTGTTTACAGTTCCTGTAGGACAGTGTGGAGACATCGCAGTGAGAGACTCAGTGCTTCAAAAATGACCCGCTATCGCCTGGCCGGCGTGGCTCGGGGGGTCAGTGTCAACCTGTGAACCAGGAGCTAAGGTTAGATTCCGGGTCGGGGCACAGGCCTGGGTTGCTGGCTTGATCCCCATTGGGGGGCGTGCAGGAGGCAGCCGATCCATGATTCTCTCTCATCGTTGATGTTTCTCTCTCTCTCTCCCTTCCTTTCTGAAATCAATACATTTTTTAAAAAAAGAATTATGTAGCTGTACCCTTGGGTGGCAGATGCTTCCTGAAGAAGTGACAATCCATGGGGCTGAGGAGACCGAGTCCTCTATTCCTGAAGTGCAGCCTGAGTCTATTAGCTGGGACCCCACTTCTCTGGGGCAGGGCGCCCCCACGCCACTGTGACAGGGCCTGGGGAGCCCTCGTCGGACACCCTGTAGTTGCTTGCATACCCCGTGTTCGCCACGCTACTCTCTTCCTTTCGGCACGCATGTGTGCTGTTCTTTCTCCTGGAAATGCCCTCCCAAGCTTACTTTTCCCTGTTTGTTACGTAGTTTTTAAGATTAGTCCAGGTATCCCTTCCCCTAGGAGGTCGTTTTCAAACTTTGACCATTTGCGATGAACCTCCCCAGGGACACGGAAACATACCCGCAGAACTCTGCCGCTCTTCTTACGGTAACGTTCCTGCTTCTCCACGTGCCTGCTCCATTGGTGCGGGGGTTCTTGTCCCAGCATTACGAAGGGGGTCAGCAACCCTGAGAAAGGCTGTGTGTAGATGACGTAGGAGTCCAAGGACGAAAGATAGTTTTGAAAGGCATTGGGGGTCAGAGGAGCTTCAGCTACAGGAGCTAGAGACTGTCTCCTTGCCTCAGGACCCTGTGCTTTTTATTAACACAACTTGTCCTAAGGCAAGGTGGAGATAATACACTTGAAAGGGTAGGGTTTCTACAGCAGCATTGTCAGATTGGGGAATAGCCTACAGCTGTTCAGGTGTTTGGCCAGGAGGAGACCGTAACATGTAGATTAAGATACCCTGAGCTGTCTGGCAGCAAACAATCTTCCTATTCAGGTTTGGGGGGAAGTGCCTTTTAGCCATTCCAACAGGTGATCACATATGTGGCTCAGCCCTTGTTGAACCCCCAAGCTTCACCACCTTTGGATAAAACTCCTGTAATTATGACATGCTGGAATTGGCTCCGGCACATGGGGTACTGGTGTGCTTGACACTGAGTATTTGTTGAATTCATTTTTAGATTTCTAGCAACTGTGGCGATGAAGGAATGGCTTTTAAGGGAATGGATGACAAAGAACCGGATAGGACCTATTTTATAAATTATCGAGAAGTGTCAGATTTGACACATTTTTATAGACGTCAAGTGTTTCGGGTGCTGAAACTGTTAGGTTTTTATTTTGGGGGAGGGTTGAAGAGTAGAGATGAGGATAACTGAGTGAGCATGACACGCCCGCGGCAGTGATTTCACGGATCTGAACTCAGCTGCGTGCCAGCGTGGGAATGAACGGCCGCAGTTCTGGGATATGAATGCCATCAGTAGCTTCTGCAGGAGAGGTGGCAGCCTTTCCTTCGTGCCATTATTAAAAAGTTAAGCTTTCATGTACCGTGCTTTGGTTCAGGATTTTCAGCTTTCTGAAGTGATTTAATCAGGTGGCTCCATGGGTGAACTCTGCAAATGTTTACGGAAAGAATATTAGCAACATCACAGTTCCTTCATAAAGTAAAAGGAAGAAATGCTTCTCAACTTTCGTTAGGTCCGTGTGTCCTTGGTACCAAAATGCGGCACAAGCAGTACAAGACAACTGTAGACCGATATCTCTCATAACCTAGACGCAAACATTAGCAGAGTATTAGCACCGAACAATAAAAAGGACAGCCGTAGCCGGTGTGCCTCAGTGGATAGAGCATCGGCCTGTAGACCGAAGGGTCCAGGGTTCGATTCCGGCCAAGGGCACGGACCTCGGTTGCAGACGCCTCCCCTGGTCAGGGCTCACGCTGGAGGCAACCCGTCGATGTTTCTCTCCTCTCTCCTCCACTCTCTCTAAAAATCAATGGAAAAATATCGTCGGTCGAGGATTAAAACATTAATAATAAAATAAAATAAAAAAGATAACACACAATGACCAAGGGCTGACTGAACTTGGTTATTTTAGGACGTGAGATTGGTGTACCAAATAGAAACCATTTCATTCATTTTATTAGAATAAGGGAGAGAAAAAAACATGACTGTCCTGACAGATGGAGAAGGAAGTCCGGACAAAGGGCCAGCTTCACTTACGAGCGTGGCACTAAGCGGCCACAGGGAGTCGCTCAGCCGAGCAAGCGTGTCTGGGGCCGTCCACAGGCGGCAGCAGCAGCAGCAGCGCAGGTGACGGCCTCGTCCCCAGAGCGTGGGGATAGGCGAGCGCGGACTCCTGCAGCTGCTGCTCACCGTGCCACTTGGCGATGTGAAGCACAGGCAGCAGACGCAGGGCGCAGCAAGCATACCTCTGAAGACACGAGGCGGAAAAAGCATCTGGACACCCAAGGACAATCTGTGTGGCAGAGAGCTGACCCGGGGGGCCGTCGGCCAGGGAGGGAGCTGACCAGGAAGAGGAATGAGGGGCTGTCAGAATCACGTATGAGATGCCTCATACGTTGTCCGTGCTCGTCAGTACGCAGGGGTACCCGTTTGCTAAAACTCAGACGTGCCCTTAAGACGCGTGCGTTTCATTACATGTACACGATGCCTCCCATGTTTGCCTTTAAAAAGAAAGTGCACGGCTCCCTCGTGGTGCAGGAAAGACACGCGTGCCCATAGGGATCGCCGCGTGGAATTATTTCTGAGAGACCCCCCGCTGTTTCTTCCGTCTGAAGGAACTGCCATCCACCAGGGAGCTCCAGCATGGGCCTCGTCCTTCGTGCTTCGGTTTCTGGGTTGCCGCTGCAGCCTGTGCCTTCTGAGAACACTCACCCCTCATCGAGAGGAGCGCCTTAGGGGAGGGTGTCCGTGATGGTTGCTTGCCTAGGACCAGACATCAGACATTCCGTAGGAATGTAAGTAGGTCTTGTACCCCAACAGACCGGCCAGGCGTTGACAAAATCAATCAGTCACAGTTCTCTCCGAGTGCCCTCGGAATCTGAGACGCCATCTCGTTTAACTGTTGATGTCTGCCTGTCTTCTCAACACACACGCACACGCACACACATGCACACGCATATCCCTCCCCATCTCATGTATCTCCTGTTTACATCCTCTTCCCGTGCAAAAGGGCCTCAAGCAACCTACAAATGTCTATGTTGTGGGGCACGGCGGCGTCTTCTTGATACTAAGATTCATTGTATAATTCCGTTCTCGGTGTTATTTTTCTCAGTCCTGTATTCTATAGTATTCAATAGTTTTCGTGGGTTTTCTAACTTCATTATTTACTGAAACAGTAGTGTTTCCTTTTACTTGGTCTTAGTGTTTTTGTTTCATTTCGTTTTAAATATATTTTTATTGATCTCAGAGAGAAAGGGAGAGGGAGAGAGAGACAGAAACTTCAACGATGAAAGAGAATCATGGATCGGCTGCCTCCTGCTCACCCCCCTACTGGGGATCGAGCCCGCAACCCAGGCATGTGCCCTGACCAGGAATCTGAAGGTGACCTCCTGGTTCCTAGGTCGACGCTCAGCCACTGAGCCATACCAGCTGGGCTCAATTTCTTTTTTAACCTTATAATATTTGAAAATTTCCGGGAAAGTGTTTAGAAAGCCATTTGTAGAAAATCTATCTAATATACATTTTGTTAATTTCCAAAAAATTTTTGAAGAAATTTGAACTACAGGAGTAATGCAGTGAACACTCACATAACTTAGATTCTCCAGTCTGTAACCTTTGCTTTATTTCCCCTTGCGTTTGTATATCTGTCTGCATGTGTGTAGGCAGAATCATTTGAGAAATACTTGAGACATCATATTTCACCTCTGTATTTTTCAGCAGCGATCTCACAGAAGAAAGGCAGGCACCCAGATAACTATAAAGTAACACGCTCAAGATAGGTATCACTAACATGTATCACTCGCATGCATCACTACATGTATCACTACATGTATCAGTGCCTATAGACGCCCCACATGCATATGTTTGCAGTGGTCCCAAACTGTGCTTTGAATGAGCACATGCCCAGGTTGCGGGCTCGATCCCCAGTGGGTGGTGTGCAGGAGGCAGCCAATCAAGGACTTTCTCTCATCGCTGATGTTTCTATCTCTCTCCCTCTCCCTTCCTCTCTGAAATATCTGTCATCTATCATATATTTTATATATATATATATATATATATATATATATATCTGTCATTATCTGTCTATCATCTATCAATCATGTAGCATCTATTTATTCATCTATATCTATCATCATCTGTTTATCATCTATCATCTACCTATCTTATCTGTCTATCATCTACCTATCTCTCCATCTATATCTATCTATCATCATCTACCTGTAAGGAAACACATACAGATGGAAAATCGACCTTGGAGATCCTGACGTGAGTAACCTCTCCATGTTCTCGTGCTGGGGCAGGTTCCTATACACTTAGCAGCTTAAAGCGCGTCAGCTCATACTCGTGGGTCAGACACCGCTGGCGTGGCTGCGTTCTCTGCTCAGGTCCTCACCCGGACACGGCCGGACACGGCCAGGTCCCAGCGCTGCTGGGCTCTCCTGCAGGGCCTGCGAGCGCCCTGTCCTTGGTCTCACCAGGCTGCTGGCTGCATTCTGTCCTTGCCCCTTGCCTGCAGGACTCGGGCCCCTGTCCATGCGACCCTCAGCCAGGGGCCCCCCTGCTCCTGCCGACCCTCAGCCAGGGGCCCCCCTGCTCCTGCCGACCCTCAGCCAGGGGCCCCCTGCTCCTGCTGACCCTCAGCCAGGGCCCCCCTGATCCTGCCGACCCTCAGCCAGGGGCCCCGCTGCTCCATGTGACCCATCATGCAGGGCGCACTGGGGGGCAGGAGCCGCCCAAGAGGCCGGGGCTGTGCCCTTTAGGCCGCTCAGCGGTGTTGCGGAGAACATTCCAGAGGTCACTGCAGTCCCACTGACGCTCTGTGCTGTGTTGCCTGACGTCTGGGCTCCCTCTGCTTGAGCGGATTTTCCAAGGCTGGGAAACGGAAGATACTGTGCCTGGGATGGGTGGAATCAACTCCTCTGTGCTTTAAAGAAGCCGTTTGTGGAAATGAGTGCTAAATGAGTGTCTCCGTGGGCGGACACAAGGATAACACAGAACACCTGGCGGGGAGAGGGAAGGGTAGGTGTGAAGATAGTGGTAAGGCTCGTTTTGGGAAAAGCTTGCTTGTTGCAGGTCTTTCACGTCCCAGGGTGCTAACAGGTTCGGAGCAGAGAACTAGGTCCGCGTGTGAGGAGCTGGGGAGGAATCGGGTGATGGCTGCAGATTCAGGCAGAGAGAGACTAGAGACTAGAGAGATGGTTCATCGATCAGCAACTGGGAGGGAGGAGGGAGGGAGGGAGGAGGGAGGGAGGGAGGAGGGAGGAGGGAGGGAAGAGGGAAGGAGAGAGGAGGGAGGGAAGGAGGGAGGGAGGGAAGGAGAAGGGAGAGAGGGAGGGAGGAGGACGGAGGGAGGGAGGGGGGAGGGAGGGAGGGAGGGAAGGAGGGGGGAGGGGGAGGGAGGGGGGAGGGATGAGGAAGGAGGGAGGGAGGAGTGAGGGAGGGAGGGAGGAGGAGGGAGGGAAGAGGGAAGGAGAGAGGAGGGAGGGAAGAGGGAAGGAGAGAGGAGGGAGGGAAGGAGAAGGGAGAGAGGGAGGGAGGAGGAGTGAGGGAGGAAGGAGGAGGGAGGGAGGGAGGGAGGGAGGAGAAGTGAGGGAAGGAAGGAGGGAGGGAGGGAGGGAAGGAGGGAGGAGGAGAGAGGGAGGGAAGGAGGGAGGGAGGGAGGGAAGGAAGGAGGGAGGGAGGGAGGGAGGAGGAGAGAGGGAGGGAAGGAGGGAGGGAGGGAGGGAGGGAGGGAGGGAAGGAAGGAGGAAGGAGGAGGGAGGGAGGGAAGGAAGGAGGAGTGAGGGAAGGGAGGAGTGAGGGAAGGAGGGAGGGAGGGAGGGAGGGAGGTTAAGGAGGAGGGAGGGAGGGAAGAGGGAAGGAGAGAGGAGGGAGGGAAGGAGGGAGGGAAGGAAGGAGTGAGGGAGGAAGGAGGAGAGAGGGAGGGAGGTTAAGGAGGAAGGGATGAAAAGGGAGCAGAGGAGAAGAATCGGAACCAATTTAATCCTCATGTTTGTCCACCCTCCCAAATAAAAAGAAAGTCCTTGCTTGTGTTTAGAATTCAAACGCACTCGATAACCCGTGTTTATTAAGCTACACCTGGCCCTTCCCGGCGCTTAGAGTCTCCACAGCTCACTGGCTTCGTCTTTCATTCAAGGACCTTGGTCACCCAGCAGTGTACACGCTTACCGGCTCCTGGTTCTTGGCTCTGCTTAGACCAGACTCAGCTGTGGTGAGACTTGTCGGTGACGGCAGCTGGTTTTCTCGGCCTGGGAGGCGCGGCCGGGCCTGCTCCCTGACAGACTGCAGGGCGGCGGGAACGATGAGTGTTGATTTCTTCGGTGCACGGGACTCATTGGGCCGCAGTGTGTAAATCGCCTCCACGAGCTGACACTCCGTTAAGGATGACGCGGTGTGTCTCTTCCTTCGTCACTGCGTCTTTTGTGGCTTTGTGCTTCCCTGCCTGCGGAATAGGCTGCCCAGGAAAAACCAGTACAGGAAAACGTAGCGGTAGCACCAGCATGGGGAGGGGATAAATGGCTTTCTCGGGTAAAACGGAGTCTCGGCCGCTGCCTCCACGGACGGGCTGCGAAGAAGATAACTTAAAAGCAGCGTATTGAACCGTCTCGGAGAAATCGGTAACAGAATGGCTTGAGCTCTCGTCTAGAATCAATAGTTTCACTTTGACATATTACTTAGAACCACACACAGTGTCTTACCTGCTCTTGACATCGTTGCCGTGTTGTTCAGATCTGAGATTTTATGTGTAAACGCTCATGAGACGAGTTTAGTTTTAAGTCCCGCTCTCCTGAACGTTTTTGTTGTAAGTGTGAAGACTTAACATATTTTTATTATTGCTTGTGGTCATTCCCTTAATTTCTTTATATTGTTGCATCTCAGAGCTATGGTTTAAAGATGGAAAATGTAGTAAGTATTACATTGTCAAGTTGTAAGATGTTCATGCCCTTATTACTCTTCGTTTTATGACTGATTTTAGAGAGAGGAAGGGGGAGAGAGAGACACCTCAATGAGAGAGAATCACGGATCGGCTGCCTCCTGCTCGCCCCCCACGGGGAATCGAACCCGCAACCTGGGCCTGTGCCCCGACTGGCAGTCGAACCCTGACCTCCTGGTTCATAGGTTGATGCTCAACCACTGAGCCACACCAGCCGGGCCTCAATAAATGATAATTCAATAGATAAGCTACCCCATAACTTTTCTTTACTGTAGCAAAGACGCGTTCATTTCACCTGTCACGCTGTCATTGCTCACATCGTGTGCGCCACCTCTGTCTTCGCTGCTATCCCATCGGGCCTCCTCGCTGTCCTGCGCGCCAGGTAACATCCTCACTGCGTTAGCTGTTCCTGGAAGCATGAGCCGGCCGGATGGAACCGCACCGGGCAGATGGCTCTCCGGTGGTTTGGGGGTAAGGACGCGGCTTCCTCTCCAGACGTGGCTGTGCGTTGCGAGCTTGTCCGGGAAGCTGGTCCGCCCCGTCAGGGTGGGAGAGAGGAACGTGAACGCGGATACTTGAGGATAAGGAACCTGCATGTCTGTGCGAATTCTGCATGTTCTGGAAGCATGGGCACATCCTGGGGGCAGGGAGCTGGGTTTGTGTGAAGGAATAGAATATGGCTTTTCTAAAAACGATGCCATTAGTCACCTGTGCGAAAATTCAAAGTGTAAAACTAAGCTTATTTTGTGGCAGGTGAAGGAAATGCATCTGATTTCCGGGGACCTTGGCGCGTGGCCTGTGACGTCTGCAGCCCATGGACCCAGGAAGTCTGTCATTTCCTTGTCCAGGGACTGCTGTGGGTTTGCACGGCGAGGCACATGGTCTGTGCGTACACGGCCGGCAGTTGCTGAAGGCCAGTGCCTCGCCGTGTCTGATTTATTCAGCGTCACCGTTTTTAAAGACTTCTGGAGAGTCGGGTCAGGAGGACAGGTGTGGCCACAGTGCAGGCTGAAAGATGTCGATAAGCTGCAATCTTCGAGGGAAGGAAGATAAATGTTGTGCTTCCAAGTTTTTTAAGGGAATTCATACGAGGACTGAGCCCACTGCTTGTGTGTAAGGGGTAGCTGTGAAACTCAGTGTGGGAGAGATTACGGGGGGCTGGGCAAAGCGGGAAGTGCCTCGTGGTTGAGAGTTTCTGCTGTTACCCCATATAAGACAGTTTTGAAAAGAGAGAGTGGTGGTGATTTTATAACATTGTGAATGTAATTAATACCACTGAACGGTATACTTAAAAATAGTTAACCTGGTATATTTTAATGCCATGCATACTTTACCACAATAACAAATATTCAGACAGACGTACCAGATGCGAAGACAGCTTTATGAATATATATCCAATAAGCATAAATTGAATAAGTGTAAAATATCCTGTATAATAAAAGGGTAATATGCAAATTGACCGGACAGTAGAAGGACTGGGCGCTATGATGCCCACTGACCACCAGGGGGCAGGCCCTCAATGCAGGAGCTGCCCCCAGCCCGCAGGCCCCCCCATCGCCCAATGGGGGCCCGCTGACCAACCTTTCGGTCCCTTCCCCTGGCCAGCACACTCCGATCGCCCGATGGTGAGTGGGGAACCGGGGGTGGGTGGTGGCGGACACGGGCAGTTCCAGGCCAAGGCCCCCACCCCACCAGTCACCCCCCCATACAGAGGGCGAACGGCGGTGAAGGGGCGGAGCCAGTGAGCAGGCGGGAACGGCCAATCTCTCAGTCCCTCCCCCTGGCCAGCAGACTCCCATCGCCCAATGGCGAATGGGGAACCGGGGGTGGGTGGCAGGGGGTGGGGCTGGCTACCAGCAGCTGGGAAGGTGGCCCTGGTCCCCGGTCAGGCCTAGGGGCCATGCCGTGCATGAATTTCGTGCTCCAGGCCTCTAGTTTTACTGTAACAGCAGGACGAATCGCGTTCTTCCTCTTCTCTGTCGAGGATGCTGGGCACAGCTTGTAGGCAAAGATGATGTGTGATGGAGTAACCCTGTGTCTGTCTGTCTGTCTGTCTCTCAGTCTCTCAGTCTCCCCCACAGTAAATTCAAAACGTTTTTTAATATCAGGTATATTTTTAAAAACATGATTTTTAAGATCCTAAGTTCCTCCCAGGCAGACTTTCTCCTAACCCACCAGCAAAACTCAGACTGGAAGCTTGGATTGCTTTGCTTTCTCGTTTATTTCAGTATTTTAATTTTTTGATATAATTCCACGCTTTGAATTTTCTTTAATGCTTCCAAACTGTTTTTAATGCTTACTTGCCTAGGGGTATAAAACTGTTTTTTGTTCTCTGGGAAAACTCATTTTAATGGACAATGCATCGTGAAAAATTAAATAATAATCCTTCTTGTGCTGAAAGGAACATTTAAAAAAGTTGACGGTAAACACACAGAGCGATACTTTTTAACCTGTTTTTAGAAATCTCAACTTGAAGTGCAGCACATACCGACCTAGTCTAAGGAAAAGGAGAGAAATGGAGTACAGACCCAAGTGTATAGCTGACACCATGAACGCCGGTCTAATTTTCATGAACAAGATCTAGCTCTTTATCCCAACAACCGACACATGCATGGCGTCGGTGGGCTCCGTCGCCTACCGATTACCGGCATTACCTGAACACGGAGTCCCCGAGGCACCGGGGAACGGGCCTCCAGCAGGCAGCCTTGCTGTGTGCTGTGAGCCGGCTGCTGCGTCTCCCGTTCACTCGCAGGAAGTCAGGGCAGCTCTCCCTTCAGAATCCTCGTGCACCGGCCAGGCTCCCGGAGGGACGCCCGTTCGTTGCATCCCAGGCTCCCAGGGGGACGCCCATTCGTTGCATCCCAGGTGCCTTGTTTCCACATGACGCTCAGCTGAATGTTCTCACAGGGACACAAACAGGAACTCGGAATTGGCATGTGGTGCTCAGGCGTCAGTCCCGCCCTCGAAGGGTGTCCCTGGACATGCCTGCGGTCTCTGCGTCCCTTCGCCGCATTGAGAGCAGGTCACCCGATTCTAAATGAAAGGTGCATGTTAGCTGTTACTTCCTCGAAAAGGCCATCGGACCATATGCTGCTGAAGGTGTTAGATGCAGCTGAGTGGATCTGTGTCTAGAAAAACTGGACACATATTTTAGGACGCAAAGCTGACAAATAGCAGTTGTTCAATACGTTATCGTACCCATTGACTGGTGTGTGTGTGTGTGTGTGTGTGTGTGCATATGTATATGTGTGTGTATGTGCGAGTGTGTGTGCTGTGTGTATGTGTGTGTGCTCACATGTATATATGTGTGGTGTGTGTATGTGTGTGTGAGTGGTGTGTGTATGTGCATATGTATATGTGTGTATATATGTGTGTGTGAGTGGTGTGTGAGAGTGTGTGGTGTGTGTGTATGTATATGTTTGTATGTGTTTGTATGTGTGTGTGAGTGGTGTGTGTGTATGTATATGTGAGTGTTTGTGGTGAGTGTATGTATATGTCCGTGAGAGTGTGTGGTGTGTGTGTATATGTGTTTGTATGTGTGTGTAAGTAGTGTGTGTGTGTGTGTGTATGTATGTGAGTGTGGTGTGTGTGTGTGTGTGTATGTATGTGTGTGGTATGTGTGTATATATGTGTGTGTATGTGTGTGAATCCAGGGCCCAGCAGTTGATGGCAGCGAGACCTCATACACCCTGACCCAGCCGGCATTTGTATGGGACCCTAACTCGTCCCTGCTGGGTGAGGGTGTCCCCCTTAGGACCCGCACCCGTGCTACATGCATTCCGGTCCCGCCTGGGGTCCCAGGAGAGTGAGCTCACAGACGTAGCTTCACTGCCAGCCACCCTACGGTCTGTGTGGCCTTCATCGTGAGCAGACAGACGTGAGGCAGCGGAGAGCACTCACAGCAGAGCGTTAGGGGGCGAAGCATCGCTCCTGCAGGGATGGGGGCGCGGGTCCTTTCTGACCTGTCCCCCCCCGCCCCCCGGCTCTGCGCAGCCTCGGGATTTGTGCGTAAGACCGCAGATGCTCCCAGTGGCTCCCAGTCGGGGCTGAGTTTTCACAGCTTCTAAGAAAGCTGAGGATGCTGGTACATAGATCAGCCTTTTTATTGATTTCCCCATAAGTGTGTTTAATTATTCAGTGAAGGACCCATTTAACAAGCCCATCTATTTTTAACCAATTAAGTTCACATTAAAGATTTACCAATATCACCCTAATAATAGAATGTTCTGTGGCTTTCAGCCAGCGAGTACCCGTCCTGAGATTCTGTGTCATATTGTGGGTATAAAAATCCCAAGTAAGTGTGCTGGAGATAAATAATAAAGTATACACCTACCTGTCTCCTTATAATTACCTTACAAAGGGTGAACCATTTACTTATTGAGGCATCGTAAAAATGTATGCCTTTCTGACGTCCAAGTTAATATCCATAAATGAAAATATTCCAAGGGGAGTAGAAGTCTTCTGATGTGATATAACATGTCTTTTAAAAAGCATGATCATAAGAGATTAATAGAGAAAGTACAAGAATCACTGTGGAATCGGAACACATATATTATTCCTGCTTCTCTGGCAAATGTGTTTACGAACATGCAGGGCTCTTATTTCCTCACATTATTGTATTTCTCTTATTGCCCGTGGAAAGCCTAGGTTTAAAATAACGTATTAGAATAAGGCATTCTCCGCTATTTTTTTAAAAGGTCATAGAATTTATGAGTTGGGGGGTCTTTGAAAACCATATATTATCTATACTTATTCACACATATTATATATAAATAAGTGAATGCCCCTGAAGGCTTTTCCAAGGCAATCTCACATTAATAATAGGACAGCTGCCTTTCATGTCTTTTGTCTCTCAGTCCAGAGGTATTCCTACTTAGATTGTGTTTATAACCCCACGCTCATAATCTATCTGTGGGTTATGCTGCACTCATTTGCTGTTTGCTCTGAAACCTGGTTTCACAATAATTATTCATGCCATCAGGGTTTGCTACCATAGACTCCTGTTACTCACCTATATTCCCAGGAGGAAAGCTCAGCTGGAATTGCTTCATACTGACTTCCAGCGTGTTTGTGCCTTAGCTCTGACATAGATTCAATTTTAAATAGACCTAAAAAAAACAATAGTTTCCATCGACGCCTATACATTGCCTTTTTCCTTCTTTTTAAAAATAATTTTACTGATTTCAGAGAGGAAGGGAGAGGGGGAGAGAGAGAGACATCTATTATGAGAGAGGAACATCGACCGGCTGCCTCCTGCACCCCTCACCCTGGGGGTCGAACCCTGAGGATGTGCCCTGACCAGGAATGGAACCGTGACCTCCTGGTTCATAGGCCGATGCTCACCCACTGAGCCGCACCGGCCGGGCTTGTTACTATACATAACAGAAACTGCGAAGATCTGTAGGTTCTGAGGTTTGTTGGCTAAGAGCTCGGGTCTGTCACCTTTGACCCCGGTTGGTCTGTGGTGGTTGGCGGCATCGTTTGCCATAACAAGATGTCTGGAGAAGGTCAGTGTGTCACCTTCAGACCCAGTGATGCCCACAAATAAAGAGAAAAACGGGTGTTCTTAGGACACCCTCGCCAAAGATAAGAACGCTTTTGTAGGAGCCGTTAAGCCGGCTGGGAGTCAGAGCTGACAGGTGGGAGTTGGCTCCTGTTCAGTTCTCATCCCCATCAGGAGCATGGAGGACGAGCAGAACCGACCGCGCCCGCCTTTGGGCCTGGACAGAGGCTCACTTTTCCACCAAACACATCATCCTGTGCGTGGGGGGGACCCCTGGGTGCAGTGGGGGAGAGCAGTGGGTGGTGATTGAGCCACGAGCTGTGTCCACTCCGCAGCGCTCGCCACGGGGTTGCATTGGTAATCAGTGAGATCAGCCAAAGCCACGCTAATCGGGGTGGGAATAAAGTCCTCAAAATTCCGTTCTGGGTCAGAGGTCGGCAAACTCCTTCGTCCACAGAGCCAAATAGCCACAGGACAACGATTGGAATTCCTTTGGAGAGCCACATTTTTTAAACGTAAACTTCTTCTGACGCCACTTCTTCAACATAGACTCGCCCAGGCCGCGGTATTCTGTGGAAGAGCCACACTCGAGGGGCCAAAGAGCCGCATGTGGCTCATGAGCCACGGTTTGCCGACCACTGTTCTAGGCGATCCTGCCCCCATGCGCCCGGCCCTCTCCACCTTCGCTGGAACGGGCTGACACAGAACAGAGCAGGTCTGCATAGTGGCGTGGCGCTCATCTGAGTGCTCAGCGAGGCAGGAGCCCGGCACCATGGTGCTGATGACGCCTTGGGTAGTGGTGGCTGCACCCAAGTTCCAGAGGACCGCAGGGAGCTGGCCCCGCGGGGACCAAGCTGCGCAGACGCCGTGCTTCCCAGCCGGGAGTGCGTCCTGGAAGCCAAGTGACCGTGGCCGGGGTCACCCTACAGAGCCACCCCCAGAGCAGACCGAGGGGAGTGACCGAGGCAGGAAGCAGAATTCGAAACAGAGGCGGTGGCTCGTCCATGGATTCCTATGGACATCTGAATGCACAGCTGTATAGAGACATACTTTTTAAAAATATATATATTTTACTGATTTTTTACAGAGAGGAAGGGGGAAGGAGAGAGAGTCAGAAACATCGATGAGAGAGAAACATCCATCAGCTGCCTCCTGCACTCCCCCCACGGGGGATGTGCCCGCCACCCAGGTCCATGCCCTTGACCGGAATCGAACCCGGGACCGCTCAGTCCGCAGGCCGACGCTCTGTCCACTGAGCCACACCGGTGAGGGCACACCCTTTTTTTAAAAGGAACTTTTTAGGGTGATTTGGCTCTTCCCCTTCTCCAGCCGGTTTCGTAAGCACGTGGTACCTGACAGCGCCGTGGGCACCAGTGACTCTGGGGTTTGCATCGTGGGCTGAGGGCTGAGGCCAGACTCTGCGCCCCCGAGTGTCCCGCGTCCCCGCTCCTTTCCGGCGGCTGCGCTGAGCGCTGAGCGCTGAGCTGCCACAGGGCCGCGTGGGATGGCAGCTTGCTTGTCCTTTCATGTTCACGGAGAATTTACCACGGACGCCCTTTTAGTGGGAAAAGTCTGTTTCCTGTTAGGATCTGAGTGTCCCATATCTGTTTTCTCTGACCGCCATCGCTGTGGATCAGACAGTTTTTCTTACTGTGGAGAACCTGGCTGGTGTGAGTGGGATGTGTGCGTGTTAATGTCCCATTTCCACCAACAGCCGCACGCAACGCATGGCTGAACGCTGTTCCATGAAATATTCACACGCTGCGCGTACACGGGGCGGCCCAGTGGAAAGTCATGGGAATTGAAACCCCTGTTGCGTGAGATGTAGTGACAGAAGGATCGTTGGCAAGCAGGAGCTGTGTGAAGTTGAAGGTGTGGTACAATCTGGAGAGATCGGGTGTGCACTTAACTCACGGAAGTCTTTTTGTTGTTGTTGATTCATCAACATCTTTTTGTTGTTGTTAATGCTCATCCGAGGATATGTTTTCCCCATTAATATTTAGAAGATCTAAGGGAGGGAGAGAGAAGCATCCACGTGAGAGAAACATGGGTTGGTTGCCTCCCACACGAGCCCTGACCAGGCAGGGGATCGAACCTGCGGTCCAGGTACATTGAACCCTTGACCCTTCTGCTGGGGCGGAAACACCCCATTTAAAACAAGGTCTACGTGTAATCCAGGGTAGTGCTCTTTGAAGATAAATCGGTTAATCCTCAATAAAGTAAGAGGATCATCATGATGAAACTCAGAAGCACGTGCAAATTTAAAAAATCGCAGAATTTTTAGTATAAACTACTGTATTTCAAAGATGTGAAAAGTACGAAGTATGATCCCCCACATTCAAGATCTTTTTGTGTGTGTGTGTGTGTGTTCATGGTTTTTATTTACTAAACCATAATTTGTTCTCATATTATTATACATGTCGTATTGTCAATCAGCGAGGTAGACAAGACACCTTAATGAGCCAATTAGTTAGGAGTCATCTTTATTGCGCGCAGGTGCAGAGCAGATTACCTCTGTCAAATTCTGAACAAACACAGGAAGGAGTACTCCCTTTTTATAACCTTCTAGTTCTTTATGTAAGTTATTTTTGCAGACAGCTTGTAACCTTGAGTACATATCATATCTAACAAACATCTGTCCTATCTATACAGACAGCTTGTAACCTTGAGTACATATCATATCTAACAAACATCTGTCCTATCTATACAGACAGCTTGTAACATTGAGTACATATCGTATCTAACAAACATCTGTCCTATCTATACAGACAGCTTGTAACCTTGAGTACATATCATATCTAACAAACATCTGTCCTATCTATACAGACAGCTTGTAACCTTGAGTACATATCATATCTAACAAACATCTGTCCTATCTATACAGACAGCTTGTAACCTTGAGTACATATCATATCTAACAAACATCTGTCCTATCTATACAGACAGCTTGTAACCTTGAGTACATATCATATCTATACAGACACCTGTAACCTTGGATTCATAATGAACAAACACTTGGCATGAGAAGATGGGAATTATTATCCGTATCAGCGTATCAGCCCCTTTAGATGGCTACCTTGCAAGGTCAGACAGGTAGGTTTATCTTTTCTATTATTTCAGCTAAAAAAACAAAGCTATTTTACAGAAGAAGAGACTATCTAAAAATAACAGAGTAGTTCCAACGGCAGTTTCAAACAGCACTTTTCCAAAGGAGGGACCACCATGCTTCAGTCATTAGTGGCTACATGGTGTTCCATTGTGTGGATATACACTCATTTATCTAGTGAATACTCTATCGATGGCCATCTAGGTTCTTATTGGGTTAAAATTTTAATTTACATGTTTCTTTGGATCATGAACTCATCTAACCTTGTTTTCACTGTATATCTGCTTAGAAATCTTTTTTTTAAATAAATCTTTATTGTTCAGATTATTACATAGCTCCCCTCTACCTGATTCCCACCCCACCCCATGCCCTTAGCACCCCACCACTGTCTTCATCCATAGGTGTAAGATTTTTATCCAATCTCTTCCCGCCCCCCTCATACCCCCTTCCCCCTGAGAATTGTCAGTCCACTCCCTTTCTATGCCCTGATTCTATTATATTCACCAGTCCATTCTGTTCATCAGATTTTTTATTCACTTGATTTTTAGATTCACTTGTTGATAGATATGTATTTGTTGTTCATAATTTTTATCTTTACCTTTTTCTTCTTCTTCCTCTTCTTAAAGAATACCCTTCAGCATTTCATATAATACTGGTTTGGTGGTGATGAACTCCTTTAGCTTTTCCTTATCTGTGAAGCTCTTTATCTGCCCTTCAATTCTGAATGATAGCTTTGCTGGGTAGAGTAATCTTGGTTGTAGGTTCTTGCTGTTCATCACTTTGAATATTTCTTGCCACTCCCTTCTGGCCTGCATAGTTTCTGCTGATAAATCAGCTGACAGTCGTATGGGTACTCCCTTGTAGGTAACTAACTGTTTTTCTCTTGCTGCTTTTAATATTCTCTCTTTGTCTTTTGCCCTTGGCATTTTAATTCTGATGTGTCTTGGTGTGGTCCTCTTTGGATTCCTCTTGTATGGGGTTCTGTGCGCTTCCTGGACTTGTAAGTCTATTTCTTTCACCAGGTAGGGAAAGTTTTCTGTCATTATTTCTTCTAATAGGTTTTCAATATTTTGCTCTCTCTCTTCTTCTGGCACCCCAAAAATTCGGATGTTGGTTCGCTTGAAGTTGTCCCAGAGGCTCCTTACACTATCTTCATATTTTTGGATGCTTTTTTCTATTGTTTTTCTGGTTGTGTGTTTTTTGCTTCCTCATATTTCAGACCTTTGGTTTGATTCTTGGGGTACATTGATCTACAGTTGAGTTTCTGTATATTCTTTATTTTAGACAGTGTACGCTTCATTTCTGACTGGTCCTTTTCCATTTTTTTGGCATTCTCATTAAGATCCTAAAAGGTCTCATCAAGTTTCTCAGCGGTTTTTAGAAGATTCTTGAGTAACCTTATAAATGTGGTTCTGAACTCTATGTCATCCAGTAGTTTGCTTTCCTCTGTTTCTTTCATTCGTGACATGTTTCTTTGTTTCTGCATTTTTGGCTGCTTCCCTGTGTTGATGGAGTGGCTTTGTGTGGTAGGTGACCTATAGGGGGCAGTAGCTCAGCCTCCTCAATCACCTGAGGTGGATGTTCTTGGTACACCCCTTTGTGGGCTGAGTGCAAAGTCTTGGTGTAGTTAAGCCTTATTTGCTGTTGGTACACTGGGAGGAATTGACCTCCAGACTAATTAGCTGTGAGCACTCGCTGTGTCTATAATGGAAGAACTTCTGCGCTGAAGACATGCTTATGGGGCAGGACTTGTTTCAGTGGGGCTTTGGTGCTCGCTGAGTCTGCCTCTTGAATGTGTCTCTTATGGATGGGAGGAGTTGAAATCTGGTGTCTCACACTGACCACTAGGTATACTGGCTTCTGGATCTCCAATGGGGTGCAGGTCAGCTATTGTCTGAGTCCACCCAGCAGGAGCTACAGTGAGAGCTACAGTTTTCTCCTCTTTGCTTGGGGTTTGGAGGTTTTGGAGCTGTCTGATCCGGGCTGCAAGTTTGCTAGGTTAAGCTGCGATAGGGCAGGCCTTTCTTATGCTAAATCCGCTGCTTGGAGCTTGGGTGGGTTTGTAGGTTGTGCAGGGCGGGGTCTCAGGCATCACTAGGTCAGGGCGTGGCAAACAGCAATGGCTGCTAGTTAGCCGGCTCTGTGTCTCCAACAGCATCCCCGCGTACCCCAGTGCAGTAAACAATTATTCCTACGCACTGCTCTGCAAGCAAGCCACCCTCAATGGCAGACAGTGCAGCTTCTCCCCGTAGGAGTTTGGGTCCCCCGCGTCTCCTCAGAAACTGTATTTCAGAGTAATCGGGGGCTTGTCTCCCTTTGGGTTGAAAAAAGAAATGCCCGCCACCAGCCCGGATCCCGCGCCTCCATACCTCAGCTTTTCAGTGCTCGTGCACGTCTCAATGCTCTTTTCTCTTTCCTTCTAGTTGTAGAACTTCCACTCAGCCAGCTTTCCCGTGGTTCTGGGTGATAGACGTTTTGTCTTTTAGTTGTGGTTTTGAAATTGTTGCGCGAGGCAGCAGTTCAGGTGTTTACCTACGCGGCCATCTTGGATTCTCCCACCCCCCCCTCATTCAAGATCTTAGAGAGATGTAGGAGCAGCATCTCCAAGTTTAATGCATTCAGGATAAATAAGATCGTGGCTGGTAGGTGCATCTGCAATAATTATCGGGGTTTTGAGGAGGAAAGGAGAACACACAGAGTTTCCGGAAGGCTTCATGTGAGGGCAGAAGTGAGTTATTCAAGGAGAGGCCATATGTCCAAAGGAGAGAGAAGGGAGGGACATGAGAGGGTACATCCGCACAGAGTATGTTGACAAGATGCTCTAAATAATAGTTGAGGTTAAGTCCGTGCGGAAAGCTAGTGGGAAAGTGAATCATGAAAGCAGAGAGTCCTTAGTTTGGGAAACCCTTGGAATTAAAGCATTAAGGAGTTGGAACCTGTATGCATACATCACCCATGGGCACTAACAATAGGATGGTGAAGGGCTGGGGCTACTGGGGGGCAGGGACTAGATGGGGGGCCAGGGCTAGAAGGGGTCAGTGGGGGAAGGAGGGGGTATATTTGTAATACTTTCAACAGCAAAAAATGGTTTTTTTAAAAAGTTAAGGAGTTTGGACTCTTATTAATAAAGTGTTTTTGAAGAGAGAATGAGAATCCCGAATCTCATATCTTAGCCTGGGTTGCTGAGAAAAGACAGCCGAGGCATAAACATTTACTGTTTTTGTCCGGGAGCGTCCATTGGAAGGAACAGAAGGGGATCCCAGGGCTGTGGTTGTGAGCTGGGAGGCAGGGGAAGGGCTGAGTGGGCTGGTGGATGCTGAGGGGTGAGGACGACGCTGGGGCCGCCTGTTGAGTTCCTGGCTGTAGACTGTGACTGAGATTGCCGTGCTCTCCAGGGGCCATCTCTCCCTGCTGTCCTGGGGTCCCTGGGGCCGGCCTGTCCTCCATACGCTCCCCTCGCTTTGCATGCGGCCGCTCTGCTGTGTGCTCCCGGAGCTCAGTCAGACGCTGGTTCCTGCCACTGACGCTTAACTGGCACAAGGATCACCCCTCCTGTGTCCCTCAGCTTTGCAGGAATGGTTCCTGAGGAGCCGCCCCTCCCAGCGTGACCCCCTGTCTCCTTCCTCTGGGCGTGACGTGGGCGGGGGACGCGCACTGCCATTATGTCCGAGCCTCAATGATGTCAACGAAACCCTTCGGTGATGAAAAGGATCACTTTTGGTCTGTAGATCGCTAACTTTACTCTTACAAATACCTCCACACGGAGCATTACGGTGACATTCTGTCTTGTCTTTTCTAAATGCCATCATCAATTTAACCTTGAAATGGTACTCTACAAAAATAATTTTGTCCCTGAAGAGGTTTCGTCAGAGTACAAGACTTGGTCGTTGAGAGAGGCCACCCAATAGTTTTCAAAACGTTCATAACCTTCACCTTACAGGTGAGCGCCGGCTACACTTAACGGGCGCGGCCTTTCCAAGCTGCCCGACCGAGCTCGCGGGCGACAAGGGACCCGTCCAGCGTGAGAACGTGTGGCTGTGAAGGCACCATCTGCCACGGGCAGCAGCCAGGGGCTGGGTTGGCTTCGCTGCGCCTTTTTAGGAAAAGTGTAAGATGCCACGGGTCGTGGGTCAGGGGGCCGTCAGCCCAGGAGGTAAAGTAGGTGCAGGAGCACATTGAAGAAGATCTCTCCTTTGTCAATGGAAACTCATTCTGCAGCCACGTGTGAGGACATCAGGCATTTCGGTGGCCAAGGTCCACATGGACGGCGTTTGGAAAAGGTGCACTTTCGGACGCATATCGTGCCCACCCAGCTCCCCATGGTTGGCATTTGAGGGTGCTCTTCCACGCCGGAGAGGAGGCACTTGCTGGCCAGAAGGGTTATCTTGAGGTGGTGATTTTTTTAAGAAACAGCAAATGCAGGAGGAGCTCTGAAAACCCATCGGGTGTTTCCCTTTTGTAAGAGAAATCTGCTTTTACTACAGAGATAATCTCCACTTGCGAGGGCGGCTCCCCTTCTGGACAGGAAGAGGGGGGTGTAAATGTCTAGAAGCTCTCCATCAATGGGGAAGACTTGGGCTTACGTCAGTGGCTCAGCGTCAGCCTGTGAGGTCAGGGTTCAGTTCCTGGTCAGGGCTCAGGCCCTGGCTGTGGGCTCGAATCCCAGGAGGGGGCGTGCAGGAGCAGCTGATCCATGATTCTCTCTCATCACGCATGTTTCTCTCTCTCTCTCTCTCCCTTTCCCTGCCTCTCTGAAATCAGTAAAAAAATTATTTTTAAAAATAAAGTAAATCAGCGTAACAACCATAGTTTTGTTTACCTAGTTTCAGTTCACATATTACTTTCCTGGTCCCTCCCATGACTGGTCCTCACTCCCCCACATACTCTCTGTCCTCACCTGGAGGTGGTATTTAAGGCGATGGCTCGGGCCACTCCAGGGCGTATGCGGGAGGCAGACGTGTAGATAAACTTCCGTGTGTGTGTTTTCCTCTTAATCTGCCTTTTATTATGCCTGGTGGGGGACCTGAAAGCATTTAGAAAAATTATATTCCCTCTCCTACAGATCCAATAGGTATTTTGTAGCTCAATATTATCCTAAAATGATTAAAATTGAAACTTTTCCATAAAGAAATTAAAACAGGTATACTTTGATTAAAACTGCTGTGCATTTTGCATAGATCATAAACGTTAATTTTATGGCATAAGAAAAACAACTCCATTTTACACAGATGATCAGAGCTAAGTTAGGCATAATATATTGACAAATACTGATACTAATTTTTGTGTAGGGAGACGAGTTTCATTAGCTTATTGACATACCATAATACACCTCTCAACCTTAAGTCTTAGTATTTTCACGTGAAATTCTGGAATCCCTGATACACTGTAATGAGGATATGTCTCTCAGCTATTTACGTCACATGCACCTCACTCACTGCTCTCCGTTCACTATTGCTGTTAAATGCACACTTGGATCACTATGGAAACGGCTCCCGATGCGTGTAAGGGGCAGCACTCTGCAGTGCATCGCAAAAGGCAAGATGAGCAATAATGCGGGCAGCGTGTCCAAGACCAAGGTTGGCTTGTAATGGCCTAGATATCGCCAATGGTCAAAACAAAATCACTTACTTTGCTTTTTTTTTCCCCCCCAAAAATAATGTTAAGTGACAGATTAGAGGGATGGAAGGATAGATAGGTGAACGATAGATGGTTAAAAGTCTCTCTTATTCAGCCAAGACTATCATTGCCACGCCTTTGAACATGGACATAAGTCCTTGCATAGTATTGATGCCAACCCATCCGGTCGGGGCCAAGTTTCTTGGGTGCAAAATCCAAAAATGAGTTCGTGGACAAAAAGGCTACTGGACGCGATGTTTACTGCGAGGGAGAGAGAGGGACGCCCTGCAGCGGGGAGAGCAGGGAGGGGGCATCACCCAGTTGCCAGCTGAGTCTCAGGTGCCAATGCTCCCGCCCCCCTTAGCCCGTCCTGGGCCCGGGAGCCGGCGGGTCCCAGGAGGCCCCAAGGCAGAGCTCCCGCCCCACGTAGCAGCCGGTGTCCTCCAGCATCCGAGCTGGTTACAGTCCATTAGTCCACGCGTGGAGTCCCGTGGCCATCAGACACGTGGGGGCAGGGAGGGGAGGCGTCCCAGGAAGGTCAGGAGCCCAGTGGCCCAGAGGAGAGGAGAGAGCGCGCTGCTTGGTCTAGGGGTAGATATGTGCTTTGCTGGCTCCTGATTGGTTCTTTCAAAGAATTCTACCTTAGCAACATCCTTGGGATTGGTTTATCTGCAAGATGCCTGTCTTGGCAACATCCATCCATTTTCAAGCGCAGGGCACCCTCCTCGCCCTTCTTTCCCTCCCAGCTCGCACACCGTGGCGCTTCCCTGGTACTAGTCCCCGCCCCCTCCCTGTGGTCCCCTCCCTGACTGCCTCGCTTCCTTCTGCATCCACCGTACCAGAAACTCACTGCATTCTTCATGATGTTGATCACGTGAGGTTCACCATACCTTTGGCAGGTGTGTAATGTCCCTCGTGATTTTTTGTTGATGCTTCTGGGTTCAGCTCTACTTTCCCTCTCTCTCAACATCTCTCAAGGGCACGGAAAGTAAATGTGCGCTAAGCTGTGGACCAGGGAGGGCCGTTAGGATATTTCCTTGAGCCGCCGGCAGTGAGAGAAACACATCAATAAAACTGCACGGATTCTCAAAAGATGGAACCGGAAATGACTTAGACGAACACTTACGAACGCGTGTAAGTGAGGCACACGGGACCTGTACACGGAACGCGCCGTGTGCGTTAATTTGAGTTCCAAATGGAGAGCAGATTGTAGTGGCTGCAACTTAGAAGAGTGTGTATGAGTTCGAAACCATGGCGTTTCCCCCAGAAAGCAGAGGGAGGCAGAGGGTGTGCCGGGGTTAGAGAGTCACGGAAACCGGGCGACTCATCAGCGGATTCCCAGCACGTGCTACACAGACGCCAGGGGAAAACGGGAAGATGGGGGTTAAAGAAAATTTCTTGGGAGACAACTCAAGTCCAAATAAACACACGCGCGCACACACGCACACACACATGCACACACACGCACACACACGCACACACGCACACGCACACACACGCACACTAATGCTGAAATGGGTCAGTGTGTCATTCAACAAGCTCTTGCAAAATACAAGCCCCGCCCAGATTCTGTAAATATGAAAATGGGAATAGCTCCACTCTTAGTGGGCCACGGGAAGAACATGTCAAAAGAACAGTTGTGTTCATATAAAATGCGTTCATACGACGTAACGGCAGGCATAGAGGGAAATTCACAATTTAGATCCCGTGGCATTGCTAACGTTGAGGAATTGTGTGGAACTAGGAAATTGTTTCCTTGGTAATTTCACATCTTATCTGTAACTGAAATAGCACAGAAAAACAACATTTTCTTAAAAGGAACGTTACTCTTTTTTTTCTTTTTTAGAACATATGTTAGCATTTCAGCCGGGGTCTGAGTGAAAACGCCCGGCATCTCTGCCTTGTCCGAATAGAACTTGACGACGGCCTCACACATCTCAAGCATCACAAAATGGTGCACTAACCTTTCCCACGGAGCTGGGCGTGACGCAGAAGATAAATTTTTCCAGGAGACTGTAACATTCATTAAGTAAATAACAGAAGCGACATGAAAGAATTGTCTCAGTACTAAAATTTAATCAAAGCTATTAAAGTCAAAGGTGTTAATGTATTGCTAGATATATTAGTCATTAACTATCATTGGACTTTCCCTTCAGGAATGAAATAGACTCCTACTTTAGGTATTCATCTGAGTTTTTATTATGTCTCATAATTTTTGGACTAATCCACGGTGCTGAATTTATTCTAAGTGCTTGTGCATAAGATACTGTGAGTTTTCTATTATTCTTCTGTAGTGTGTATAGTTGATAAATTATTTCTAATTCGCTATTTGATACTACTTTATAGATGAACTGTAATAATAGACCAGAGGGAATATTTTAAACACAAATAGAAATGACTTCATACACCATGACATTAATCATTTTCAGGGGGAAAAAATACTTCATGCAATGCTTGATGATTTCCTAATGGATATTAGAAAGCCCATGCTGTCTGTGCGATCGCACCGAAGACTGTCGCTTGTAGCCGAAGCCGATGAGAACAGTGACCAGTTCCTGAGCGGCTACGAAGTGTCAGCTCTCACACCAGACACTTCGTATTCAACATCTCGTTTGCTCTTGTTATCATTGGCATTTGCAAACGAAGCTCAGAAAACAACCTGCCCAGGAACATAGAGGTAGTCGACGGGAAACACAGCTTGTGACCTGAGCATATTTTTAAAATAATATCGGTTGGCCATCAGCTCCGGGTGACAAACGCCGTGACGTGAAGAATAAACAAGACTCAGGTGGTCAGACGACCCCTTCCGAACGCGTGCTGGGTGAGTAACACGTCGGAGTAGAATGCTAACAGGAAACACTCAGTGGTTTTGTTTTCCCAAAGAGACGGAACTAGGAAAGTGTTGACATCGGCTCTTCGCCGGGAGAGGAAGCGCCTGATGCCTGAAGTCACCGGAATAAGAGTCAACGCGCGTCTTCAATACCGAGTCTGAGCGGGCACCTGCCATACGGCGACGAACGTGGTGGGGGACACGGGGTCCTGCAGGCTGACTCCCCTTTGCCGCTGCGCCACGCGGGATGGGTCCGTGACGGTGAACGGGGACACGGGTCCCTGAGGGGCGGCCATGGGTCAGCGCAGGACGGCTTCTGAGACGCGTTCCCAGGAGCCGCCAGGGTGTCCCCTCTGCGTCCAGCTCCCCGCGGTGACATCAGAGAGTGCCGGGGTCCCTGCCAGGCCCGTCGCTGCCCAGGTGTGCTGGCCTGGCTTCCCGGGTGGGCGGAGCTGATGCTGCCTGGCCCTTAGGTTGCACAGTCTGAGCATGGGCAGTGCTGAATGGGAATCACATCTCAGTGGGGCGGCGGTGGGCAGGTGGGGGCGGTGCCAGGACCTCGGGGCTGGTTATTCCTCCCAGTCTGACCCCCTTCCTCCCAAGGACTGCGTGGCCTGGCCCTTGAGTGCAGACGCCGAGCCCGGGGCGACGGTCCTAACTCTTGTTTTGTAATCCTTACTGTTGCCCGTGGTACTGTTGTCCCCTTTTCCCCAGGGACCCCCTCCAGCCGGCCGACCCCACCCCAGGCCTTCGGCTCCCTATCATCTGTGCCCCTGGGTGATGCCACCTGCAAGGTCATTGGCTGATGGCTCCCCACCACCCACCCTCCCTCCCCTTCCCTCTTGGGGTTTGACAGTCTGTCCCATGCTTCCGTGTCTCTGGATCTCTTCTGTTCATCAGTTCACGCCGTTCCTTAGATTCCCCATGTGCGTGAGATCACGTGATGCTTGTCTTTCTCTGACTGGCTTATTTCATGGAGTGTGATACGCTCCAGGTCCCTCCATGCTGTTGTAAATGTAAGAGTTCTTTCTTTCTGTCCTAATTCTTTCTTTTTTTAAAAATATTTTATTGATTTTTTACAGAGAGGAAGGGAGAGGGACAGAGAGTTAGAAACATCAATGAGAGAGAAACATCCATCAGCTGCCTCCTGCACACCTCCTACTGGGGATGTGCCCGCCACCAAGGCACATGCCCTTGACCGGAATCGAACCCGGGACCCTTCAGTCCGCAGGCCGACGCTCTATCCACTGAGCCAAACCGGTTAGGGCTCTGTCCTAGTTCTTATTCATCCATGACACAGAGAGGTTTCTTCCTGCTATGCAATGACACACAGAAAGCAGACCGGCTTAATTTCCAAAACGGACGTGAGTAGCAGGCCAGGGCTGGTGTCTCCTTTGTGCCTGGAAGCCCGGGAGGCGCTGAGCTCTTGCTTCGCTCGCTGAGGGAAGACAGAAACTGTCCCCGATGCGTTCGTCTCTCTGTGAACCCCGCTGCCCCTTGGGTAGGGTATTACTTTATGGAATTACTAGAGGCCCGGTGCACGAAATCCATGCACAGGGCTCAGCCCTCACAGCCTCCCTGCCTCAGCCCTCACGCCCCGGCTTCCTCCGGAAGGTCATTCGGGTGTCTGGTCTAATTAGCATATTACGCTCTTATTATTATTATACACAGGATCTCCGCCTCGCAGGGAATACAGATAGATGAGTTTATGTCGACCATGCAGTCGTCTGTAAAAACAGGACATTCACAGTGGGACGGATCCATGCTTGCGAAGTACTCCGTCGGTTCCATGTATCACTCAGCTTTTTCGTTATTAAATCACTGTGGAAGCATTGTAGTGTTCTCAGTGTTATCCCTTGTACGTGGATCGGCAAAGCCCAGGTAATCCCAAGACCACGTTGTTGTGCGGATCACTGAGGGCCACGCTGGGAAAAGATGGCTTGGGGTGATGGGGAGGAGGTGCTGCTGGCACGGCGGATCTGGAGTGGGTGACGGCTCTGTGTGTTTTCGCAGCACCCACGCCTGCCGTGTCTGGACGCCTTGGCAAACGCGTCATGCCAACATAGACACGACACCTATCCCAGGCCACGCCTAGGGACACCGTAGGTCAGACTGACTTAGTCCACAGCAAACACAGGCATAAATCACCCTGTGTGGCTTCTTTTTTCCACTTGTTCGTCTTAAATGACAGCATGAAAGTCGCGGCCTGGGACAGCAGAGGTGGTGTGGGGTGACCTGGACCTTACCCCTGTCCTCGGGAAGGGTGGTGCCATCTTTCCCTCTGCTGATAACTTTTTTACCCGATATTTTTTCCTCGCTAGATCTGAACGTAAAATGACTTGGACTTAATATTCTAGCACTAGAATGTACTTAATGTTACGCTTATGGTAAGTAATGTACTTATATGTGTAATAAGTATATAGCATATATTAAACATGCTGACACTCTTAGCACTCATGTGTAAATAATGATACTTAGTATTCTGATGTGTTGCGCCCCTTGACCCACTAAGGATTCATGTTTGCTTCTTGCATTCACTATCCTCTGTGTGTCTAAAGGACTGGTGATTCCTAGGACCCCATCTTTGGCAGGTACCCCAGAGAACTATTAAATAACATGTGACGATCAAAAACAGATTCCATCTAAGGCTCCGATGTACTTGTAAAGTCATTTTTTCAGGAAGAATTTAGCAAACACAATGTCCAGAGCACGGTAATAAAAAATAAGAAGAAATGGAAGCAACACTTTTAAAAATCTCTGTGGGCAAGAGAGCTGTGTTTGTTTTCATTTTATGTGTGTTTTGCAGATACAAAGAGACAGAGAAAGAACAAGGAAATGATTAGGAATTAAAATTCAGTTAACACTTGTGTTACCAAAGCACTGCATTTATTTATCTTTAATTTGGAGGTACATTAATAAACATTTGCAAATAAATACGTCTGAAGTTTTACACGATTGTGCAATTTGATTGCTGTGTAAACAATAAGAATTTTGATCCAGCAAACTTTTTATTGTGCCAACTTCACAGCTTGACATCTTACCTTAGCTCACATGATTGACCTGAAAGAGATGCATGAACAGAAAATGAAGGCTTTCCTATCACTTAACTGGGATGACTATCATTCTTGATTCTGTGTACTACTCACATAACCCATTACACACTCGGCGAGAATTTGTCACTCACCGAGAAAGGATCACCGCTTCCTCTGTGCGGAAGTTACATGCTGATTGGGAAGGCCTGGATGCTGTGCACGTTCCCTGTTAATTGTCTCACTTGCACGGCTCCCACATAGCCTGTTGTGTAACTGTTCCTTGTACCAGTTTTGCCCAAGAAGGGAATACCGCAGCGACGCCCTTCGCCCAGCGTCCGGGGAAACGTCCTCTCCCTTGCTTACCAGCCTACCACAAAGGCGCGCGTTGGCCTGCCTGTCTCCCATCCTTCCTGCGTCTCACGCCCCAGCTCCTCAGCCTCTGAGGGTGTGAGCCGGTGAAGGCCTTCTCCAGCGTCCAGGGCCGCCTGCACATGCAGTTTCCTGGTGGTTTCCTGGTGCAGTTCACCGGCTTTGCACGCGCTGAGCGGGCGGTGCAGGACAAGCCTCCTCTGCGATGCTCCGCTCCCTGTTCTTCTGGTCTTAGCCAAGGTTTTCTCATCTCAGTCTTTCCGGGGCCCGCTCTGGCCCTGCGCAGCGCTGGTGCCCTGACCGGTGACCTGCTCTGGCCCTGCGCCGCGCTGGTGCCCTGACCAGTGACCCACAGTAGAGCTTGCGTCCCTGAGATTGCCTGTGCGTAGGGCTCGCGGGGCCACTGCTTTCGGAACAGGCCCGGGCATCTGCGGAGACGGCCGCGTGCTGAGAGCCAGGGGGTGGCTAGCGATGCCCAGTGGCTCCATGAGGTCCCCAGCGAGGGCGGTGGGTGGAGGGGGTGCTTAGCGCCAGCCCTGCGGCTTCCTGTGCGGACACCGGGCTTCCTGCTTCCATACAAAGTCTCCTCAGCGGTTCAGGGGCCAGACTTTGCTTCCGCGCACAGCACCCAGCTCTGTGCCGCCCGCCCTCTAAGGCCGTCTCCCGGGGCAGTAGGTCCTCGGGAGGCCTGGCGGTAGGAGGGCTGCAGTGGAGGCAGCTGCTCGTAGGTTTGTTAGGGCAAGGGAAGCGGTTCCCTATCAGACTTAGTGTTTTTGTTTGTGAGTGTAAAAATTCTGTACTACTCCGTGGCTTATAGTCTACTTGTTCCTAGCTTAGGAGTGTTTTCTGGCCCTCGCTGGTCTGGCTCAGGGGACGGAGGGTCAGCCTGCGGACCAAAGGGTGCTGGGTCCAATTCCGGTCAAGGGCACGGACCCTGGTTGCAGGCTGGGCCCTGGTCGGGGCACGTGCAGGAGGCCACCCATCATGTGTTGCTCTGGCATCGATGCTTCTGCCTCTCCCTCTCTCTCTCCTCTCCCTGAAAATCAATGGGAAAATATCCTCGGGTGAGGATTCACAACCCCAACAGAAAGGGATGTTTATGATGTGCAACATTAGACAACATCGTTAGGTTGCTGTGAACAATAAAACTGCAATAAACACACATCCGTTAGCACCTAAAACACAAAGTAACGGGACACGCAGAACAGAAACGGACTCATCGGTACCGGGAGCGTTTGGACTTTTGCCGGATGGATGGGGCGTCGGGGTGGAAAGGGTAAAAGGATTAAGACGGACAGACTCGTCCAGGGGATGTGAGGGGCAGCCCAGGGAACATGGCCGATGACACCCTGACAAGGACACCTGCTGTCAGATGGACATGAGGCTTCTCGGGAAGACCCACCCACCCGTTGGTGAGGTCTGTAATGTCGAATCGCTGGGCTGAAGCCTGAAGCGAAGCTAATGTTGTACGCCGACTGCAACCGAAGAAATAAAATCGATTTAAAAGAAAAAAGTAAAGAAAAAGAAACAGCGCCGCTGGCATAAATGCGAAGTGCTGATTTACATGTCCTTCGGAAAGGAGTAACCTTCCTTTTTAATCGTGTGTGTAACTACACAGCAAGTGTTTCTGCGCGCCCGTTGTCATCACGGCGACAATAGGCTTACAGAGAGAAAAGCTGTTCTCTCTCTTCGTCTGCATTGTTCCGCCTGTGCCCCGCTTCCATTACCATGATTCCGAACACATTTTATGGCTTACGATCCCGAAGGCACGTGTTCCCTTCCTTGTGTTCAACTCCACGGGCGTGCCTTCGCTCCGCCGTACCTGACAGCTGCCTGGGCACGTGCCGTGGGCACGTGAAGGGAGGAGGGGAGGGAGCACCGTGGCTGCTGACGCCCCATCAGACCCTAAGAAAGAACACGGCATTCTGAGCATCGCACGGCGCCTGGATAAACACCGCACGCATCTGCGTAACAGCTGCCGGTTTTTCACGTGTTTCTGTGGTGGTTTCTTTGTGTGTGTGTTTTTCACATTGAGTTGAACTGCCTCTGACCCTGTTTGGTAACTATTGATCGATAGCATCATGCCGTCTGTTGATCAGAACAGACCGGGTCCTGGGACTCCCGCGGCACGCAGCGTAGACATAGCTCTCGGCTCCCGAAGGGGCCGCGGTGCAGGCGCAGCAGAAACACCCCCAGTTCCTCCTCGATGCCCGAGCGCCTCCCTGGTCCCCTGGCCCCGTGCACATGTCTGTCGCTCGGGGTCGCTCATCCATGCGTCTTTAGAAGAAATCAGCTTCAAGGCATTTCCTGTTTCTGCGGTTTGTCTGTGACGTAGTCATAGCAACAGTGCCCTCCTCACGGAAGGGCCAGTGGCCGCCGTCCCTCCCTCTGCGCCAGGGAAGCAGTCTTCACGGTCCTTCCTCCCCGTGAAGCACCCCTCCTCCTCGGGAACATACATGTGGTTTGGGGTGTCTCAGCGTGTTCCGAGGTCTAACACTGAAGACTGTTGTCCAACCAGCAAAGAGCAAGGCTTCTCCTTAGGGTTTGCAGTCTGTTTGGCCCACGTGACTCTTCCTGTGCACGTTGTCTCTGCTTGTTGTTCCCCATGGCCCAGGAGAGCCTTCCAGAACACACAGAGCATGGCCCTTATCCCATGGCGACAGGACCTTCCCCCAAGGCGACAAGGTGTGCACTACCCTAACCCCAGACCACAGTGTGTGCACCATCCTCACCCCAGACCACAGTGTGTGCTCCACCCTAACCCCAGACCACAGTGTGTGCTCCACCCTAACCCCAAACCACAGTGTGTGCTCCACCCTAACCCCAGACCACAGTGTGTGCTCCACCCTAACCCCAGACCACAGTGTGTGCTCCACCCTCACCCCAGACCACAGTGTGTGCTCCACCCTCACCCCAGACCACAGTGTGTGCTCCACCCTAACCCCAGACCACAGTGTGTGCTCCACCCTAACCCCAGACCACAGTGTGTGCTCCACCCTAACCCCAGACCACAGTGTGTGCTCCACCCTAACCCCAGACCACAGTGTGTGCACCATCCTAACCCCAGACCACAGTGTGTGCACCATCCTAACCCCAGACCACAGTGTGTGCACCATCCTAACCCCAGACCACAGTGTGTGCTCCATCCTAACCCCAGACCACAGTGTGTGCTCCACCCTAACCCCAGACCACAGTGTGTGCTCCACCCTAACCCCAGACCACAGTGTGTGCTCCACCCTAACCCCAGACCACAGTGTGTGCTCCACCCTCACCCCAGACCACAGTGTGTGCTCCACCCTCACCCCAGACCACAGTGTGTGCTCCACCCTCACCCCAGACCACAGTGTGTGCTCCACCCTAACCCCAGACCACAGTGTGTGCTCCATCCTAACCCCAGACCACAGTGTGTGCTCCACCCTCACCCCAGACCACAGTGTGTGCTCCATCCTAACCCCAGACCACAGTGTGTGCTCCATCCTAACCCCAAGATGACAGTGTGTCCTCCACCCTAACCCCAGACCACAGTGTGTGCTCCACCCTAACCCCAGACCACAGTGTGTGCTCCATCCTAACCCCAGACCACAGTGTGTGCACCATCCTAACCCCAGACCACAGTGTGTGCTCCACCCTCACCCCAGACCACAGTGTGTGCTCCATCCTAACCCCAGACCACAGTGTGTGCTCCATCCTAACCCCAGACCACAGTGTGTGCTCCACCCTCACCCCAGACCACAGTGTGTGCACAGAGACCGGCCCTCAGGCGCCGTGGCCATGTGCTCTGTTCCCCGGCAGGTTTGTTGGTTCTGTGCTGTCTCCCCATGTGTTACGAGGCTGCAGGACGGAGCCTTCTTCCTGTGTGTGCTTTCCTTCTCTCCTTGAGTTTAAATGGTGGATGTTCGAAGGCAGTGAAGATGGGCTTTTTTTTTTTTAATGTATTTTATTGCTTTTTTACAGAGAGGAAGGGAGAGGGAGAGAGAGTTAGAAACATCGATGAGAGAGAAACATCAACCAGCTGCCTCCTGCACGCCCCCCACTGTGGATGTGCCCGCAACCCAGGTCCATGCCCTTGACCGGAATCGAACCCGGGACCCTTCAGTCCGCAGGCCGACGCTCTATCCACTGAGCCACACTGGTTAGGACCCTCTCTCTTTTTAAAATACATTTTTTATTGATCTCAGAGAGGAAGGAAGAGGGAGAAAGAGAGAAACGTCAGTGATGAGAGAATCATGTATCGGCTGCTTTCTGCCCACCCGGGCACGTGCCCTTGACTGGGACCAAACTTGGGGCCCTTCAGTCCGCAGGCCAACGCTCTACCCACTGAGCCAAACTGGTTTCGGCGGCTTGTTACTCTGGACGTGTTCTTAACCTCGACCGAGAGACCTAATGCTATGATTTCTGGAGTTATGGACCGAAAGCTGCAGATTTGTGGGTAAAGTAAATCCCAACACACCTGAGTCTTAGCAGTGAACATTTTTCACGTACATATTTAATGTGGAACAACCATTCTGGATGCATCTGAAAAAGATTTGTGTCCTGCTCTGACCTGTTCTCTCCAAAGGCATTCCTGATCGTTCCTTAGTTCTCGGGAGGCATATGACGCTTTAACAGCCATGGTTTTCTCTGAATTCTACGCTTAGAAAAAGATTATATTTATATCAACATGCCATTCATTTAAATTGTGTCATAAAAATATTTACATTCCCTTCATAGTGTACAAATAATTTATTGAATATTTAATAAAAGATTTGAGTACTTTGTTGTAATTAACCCTTACGAAAATCTATACTAATAAAAGGGCAATATGCTAATTAGACTGGGAGACCTTCCGGACGTCCTTCCAGACAAAGCCATGGTGGTGGGGCCAAGGCCGAGACAGTTACGAGGGATCAGGCCAGGAGGGGAGGGCAGTTGGGGGTGAGCAGGCCGGTGGGGGGCGGAAGTTGGGGGCGAGCAGGCCAGGAGGGGAGGGCAGTTGGGGGTGAGCAGGCCGGTGGGGGGCGGAAGTTGGGGGCGAGCAGGCCATGAGGGGAGGGCAGTTGGAGGTGAGCAGGTCGGCAGTGGGGGACAGTTGGGGTGATCAGACCGGCGGGGAAGGGCAGTTGGGGGTGAGCAGCAGGCTGGCAGGGGGGGAAATTGGGGGCAAACAGGCCAGCAGGGGGGCAGTTGGGGGTGAGCAGGCCAACAGGCAGAGTGGTTAGGGGCAATTAGGCAGGCAGGCAGGTGAGCGGTTAGGAGCCAGTGGTCCTGGATTGCGAGAGGGATGTCCGACTGCCAGTCCTAAACCGGCAGTCAGACATCCCCTGAGGGATCCCAGATTGGAGAGGGTGCAAGCCGGGCTGAGGGACACCCCCCCCCTTCCCGGCGCGTTGTGCACGAATTTCGTGCACCAGGCCTCTAGTGTAAAGATGAATTTCTCAGTTTTGATGAGTATTAATTTCTTACTCCTGCTCTCTAAACCAACAGACTTCCATACTATAATTTTTACTTCTCGGTTGACATTGTGGATTCATTATATAATGAAATATTTTGGTACATTTGCTTAAATTTTATATGATGACTGTTTTAGTGACTAAATTATTTAGGCTCTTTATTTATATCAGATTGGTATACTTGCAGACTACTTTAACCTATGCTCTTGTGCCTTAAGACTTCCTTGGTACTTTGTGCGTAAATTTCTCAGGTTTGTAGAACAAATGTTCAATTCTTTTTGAAAAGACCATGTGATTTTTCATATCTAATATTCACAGAGGAGTGCCTGGAGTGGACAACAAAACTAAAATGCTTGTGGATTATCTCATGTGTGCATTTTTAAATACTTCAGAGAGTGACTAAAGGGTCATTTAGGGTGTGTATCTGTCTTTTTAAATATGTATGTGTATCCCTAACTGGTTTGTCTCAGTGGATAGAGCGTTGGCCTGCAGACTGAAGGGTCCCAGGTTCGATTCCGGTCAAGGGCATGGACCTTGGTTGCGGGCACATCCCCAGTTAGGGGGTGTTCAGGAGGCAGCTGATTGATATTTCTCTCTCATCGATGTTTCTCTCTCTCCCTCTCCCTTCCTCTCTGTAAAAAAATCAATAAAATATATATTTTTAAAATACGTAGGTGTACATGTGTGTATAAATGTGTATAATATGTCTAAATTTCTAACTTCCTATTTTTAATGAACACACTCTTCACCACTTTTTCTGCTTTTCTAATTGGCATGTCGGACACACTAGAGGAAACGAATAACTTAGCTTAGCGCCATCACATTTATGAATTTAAACTTCATTGCAGTCTTAACAGTCTTTTTCGTGGAGCTTCTTCAAAGTCTAGTCTAAAGGTTCACCAACCCGCAGAGTCCCTCCTACAGTCTTGCTCCCTTCACCAGCTCCCATCTTCCTTCCTCTTTCTTATGAATGCTTTCCACTTCCAGAAATAGGCAGTCCCGCCATCTACGCCCATGTCCATGTTCAGAAATGTTATAACTCAGCTTCCTTCTCCTCATTCAGTCGGGGGGGAGGGGTCACTGAAATTCACATCAACATCAAATCCAGGTTTGGCTCTCGGGATCAAAGGTGGGCCCAGACTTGTATCTTTGCACACGGTCTGTATTTTCCCTTTTTCTACACGTCCTGGTCACCACCTCACCTCTCCGCACGTCGAAATTCCTCGTCCCCGCGGCCTGCGAGAACGCAGCAGCCTCCACCTGGGTCTTTGGGGACCCTGGAGAGATCTGTTCATCAAATCGTACTTCCTAGTGCTAGTGCCTTTTCCCTGCGGCCTTTAGTGTAAAGACCAGAGGATCCTCAGGTTGTAGGGTTACCACGCTTTTCATTTCACTCTTCTGAAATGGCCCATGTATTGATGGGTCATGGTGACACCATGCAGTCAAATGATCTGTAAGTTGTTATCCACGAAGACATTTGTGACAATTTGAAGAGTGGAACACGGAACAACAAAAAAATCAGTCTATTCTGAAATTATATTGAATTTTTGTAAGAAAAATGTTCTCCAGAAGTTGCCCTACTTACTCTTTCGTTCTTGCCACACCATGCATTTCAGACTGAGTATTTGTAAAAGTGGAAAAAGAACAAAATATAAACACACACAAAAATATCTTAGGTAAGCAGAATGAATTTGCTGATCTCTCCAGAGCATGAATAAACACCCCCGTCTCCTCCTGTTTGGGATTTACATGCTTTTCTTGGAGGAAATTATAGAGCTTCAAAACAGTTTAAAGATTCTCTTTACCTTGTAGTTTTGTTTTGGTTTTCTTTTATTTGATGGACTCTATTTTAAACATTATAAAGCCTGAAATATACTACTGCTTAGCATTATTCAGGAAAAGTTACCATAATTGGGAATTTTAAAAGGAAGCATTTTAATGAATCCTTTTAAACACTACTATGCAGAAATTTGAAATCGATTTTTGCATATTGGTACATATTTCAGAGGATTATTAAATAATGTCATGAATGTAAATATTAAGCTTCAGCTAAATATGTCAATTTAATTTGCCTTCAGTGTTGTGACATGGGACTGGAAAATAGCGTGTTTGGGATAGCAAGTAAGAAAATGTGAAAGTATTCTGATGACATAACAGACTGGTCACTAGTAGCATTTATACGTAATTGACACACAAAAGGCTAACTAGTAGTACTTACTCACAAGTCACTATTTTAAGGGTTTTATGTGAATTCACGACTCGATCTTTCCAATAACCCTATAAAGTGGGTACTAAACCCAGTTTTACAGGTAAGGGGACCGTGCTAAAGGTTTTCCTCAGCTCCCCGTACACGAAACGCTGCGATTCCAAGCAGACTGGCTGTCTTTGTGTCCATAAACTTGACCACAGAGTTGCAGCTAATTATTTCAACCTAATCTAATAGTCTATGAAGAACACCTTTAAGTAATGCTCTCATTTGCTTAAAATGATTGTGAAAATCAAATACGGCTTGATACTCATTCACATGTCTCTTATATTACGACATTAAACAGTGATATGGTATAATATAGTACTAAAATAGAATATATCTACATTTTACTACATTTTATGGACCACAAACTAAGTATTTATATTTGCAACTTTCAAAATAGAATTTAGGTAAAATAAATTACGAATTTCACAAAGTTACAAACACGTATTTATTATTTGACTTCTAAGCTTTTATATTGATGCTTGTTGGTGCTGCATCTATACAAAAAGTACAGTACATATAACATTTAAGCTATAACTTATGTATAATAAACTATATATACTACATAAGCTATATGTAAATATGCAATATGCTATGTAATAATATACACTGAGTGGCCAGATTATTATGATCTCTGAACGCATAATAATCTGGCCACTCAGTATATGTAAATATGCAATATGCTGTGTGATAATATATATGGAGGTATTGCTCTCATAATCACCTTTGGGAATTAATTCTTAAGAATGGTATTTGTTATTGAAAATAAAATATGAACAACTAAGTTTTAAAATTTACACTATAAATCTATAAAACAAAATCAGATAAAGTCTGTAGTTAATCCAATATAATAAAAAGGTAATAAATAAATTAACCCTCACGCCCTCACAAGATGGCTGCCTACAACCAGGCCAGCAGGGGGTTAGTGAGGGACGACCAAACGACTGAACAGCAGGCTGCGTGGGGTGACCAGACTGACTGGGGGGCCATGAGAGGCGACCAGTCCAGCAGGGGGGGTAGTTGGGGGTGATCAGGTTGGCGGGGGGGCAGTTAGGGGTGATCAGGCTGGCATAGGGGGGCACTTAGGGGCAACCAGACAGGCAGGCAGGTGAGCAATTAGGAGCCAGCGGCCCAGGATCGTGAGAGGGGTGTCCGGCTGCTGGCTTAGGCCCGATCAGGCCTAAACCGGCCGTCAGATATCCCCCGAGGGGTCCCGGATTGGACAGGGTGCCGGCTGGGCTGAGGGGACCCCCCCCCCCGACGCTGTGCACGAATTTCTAGTAGTAATATACTAATATCAACTTCTTAGTTTTCTCCAATGTACCATGACTATGAAAGTTATTATTACTAAAGAAAACTTATGAAGTGTACATAGGTACTCCGCACGCTCACTACATCTTTTCCGTAAATATAAAATTATTCCCAAACAAAAATAACTTAAAGGAAACGTAACATGAATACTAAATAGTGAATCTTTCTATGGTTGGGGGAAATAAAAGACGTAAGTAACTTGGTGCAACAGGCACATTAAACAAAGTTTTTACTCGTTTTCTATGAATAGTATTATATATCATAAAATTGAAATGAAAAAAATTAGTAAGTTAGGCGTTTACGCACCACCAAAAATGAGTTATATGTGCGTGTCCAGAATTTTACTTAAATCTTGCATGTTGTTGTTATAAAGTATAGAATTTCCTATGCAATGACTATAGCTGAACTGCCTTAAATAGTGGACAGTTTCGCTTTGAAAAAACTTAATTTACGTGCTGTGTCTCTATTGGGAAGGAAGGGTTTTAGAAAGACGATGTATGTGATGGCAAAGCTTAGGTGGACGTGATGTATGAATTCTGTGGTGCCACAAATAACGTATTTCTACAGCCGAACATGAGGGCGTTTTCGTAATCCTGGGTTGTACAAAGGTACCCCTCCGCCCAGCCTCCCTCTCTGGCCTCAGCAAACAGAAAGACACACCCTGTCCCAGGCCGGCTGCCTTCAGCCTCATGCTGGGAAGAGAGGCAGATGATGGGCGAGCAGGGGTGGGGAGCCTCCGGGCTGAGGGCCATGTGAGGCCCGAGAAATCGTCTGGTCTGGCCCTGCCACGGCCTTAGGGTCAGCTAAGTAAATGTCTGACCCAGTGGAACAGGCTTATTTTTAAGCGGGTGATTTTGTGTGGCCCGAGAATCCTATCTAATAGGAGGGCAATATGCAAATTAGCCCATCACTCTGTCATGGGCGCCCATAGCCACAAGATGGTGGTGCCCAGTCCTCTCAGCCCCACTGGGGTCCCCCAGTCCTGGGGGGGGGAGGGGGCGGCCGTGGAGAGTGGGCAGTGTGACCGCCAGGCGGAATGCTTGCTTCGTCACCACAGCAACGAGGCAAGCATTCTGAGCCCGGCCGCGCATGGGCCTCTGGGCCACGGAGAGCCTCTAGGCCGAGGGCATGGAGCGGCCAGGCCCTGCAGAGAGCGACTGGTGCACGGGTTCGTGCACAGGGCTGCTAGTGATGTCATAAAGACCCACGTGGCCCTCGGCAGGAAAAGGGTTCCCGCCCAGAAGGAACGATTTAGCGAGGCCCCTGGGAAGGTTTGGGTGCCGCCGTTGGGGGGCTGGAGGTGGTTTAGTCGTTTTCTGTCCTGCCCGCCCCCACCAGGACCCCGCTCCCGGCCTGACCTCAGACCCTGTGGTCCCCTCAGAAGCCTGAGCCCGTCGCTCTCAGCTGCCGGGTGCTCCCCTGTCCAGGGTCCCCCTCCCCGCCTGGCACCCGGCAAACGGGACAGGTGTCCGCTCGTGCTGTGAGGTTAGCTCGCATTTAAACCATTTTCCCTTTCGGTTCTGCAGGCAGAACTGTGTTTGTATTTGTGTGAATACCCGAGCGGTCCGTAGGCGTCAGAGAAGCGCAGGGTGCTGTGCACCTTGAGGCCTTGCGGGAAGTACGTTTCGGAGAATTACATTAGCTTCCCTGCTTCAGCACATTTTACTAAAGGTAGGTGTGGCAGTCAGGAGGTACAGCTGGTCTCTGATGTCTACAGAAATTCTGCCAAACGTGAACGTGGCACACAGCCATGGAGCACGGAGCACGCGCAGTGGGGATATTGTCAGCCTGTGTCGTGTGCATTTTAAAAATGGCGTGAGGCTTTACGATAAAAAAAATGGCTTTCCCCCGGTTTTGTGGTCCTTTTCTCTGAGTGCCGGGGGGGAACATCTGTAAATCAAAGGGTGCTCAGCCAGGAAACGCTCACCCCAGACGCGTGAGGCTCTCACGACGGGAGGCGTTGGGGTACCTGCAGGGGCTAGCGTGATGGGAGAAGGTGGATAAGCCAGCACGGCAAGTGTCCAGGCAGCACTAGGCATGCGCTTTGCTCCCAAGTAGATTCAGGTACGTATTTTTATTGTTTAAATATATTTGGATTGATGTCAGAGAGGGAGGGAGGGGGAGGGAGAGAGAGAAACATCCCTGATGAGAAAGAATCACGGACCGGCTGCCTCCTGCCCGCCCCCCACGGGGGATGGAGCCCGCCACCCGGGCCTGTGCCCTGACCGGGAATTGAACCCTGACCTCCTGGGTCACAGGCTGACGCTCAACCCCTGAGCTATGGGGGCCGGGCTTCAGGTATGTATTTTTAAATAGAACGGGAGAATCCATTGCCAGTGGTTTGGATCCCTTATGTGCTCCTCCCTGTGCTTGGAAGACAAGAAGGAAATGATAAAAAATAACCAAACCAAACAGAAACGAGCTCTCGACTCGGCGCACGTCGCCAGCAATGTGCGAACACGTTGGGAGTTCTGTTTCTCGGTGTCACAGCGCAAGAGCGTTTAGGGAGGGTGTGCGATGGACGCGTCTGAGGTTGCCCGAGGGTGTCAGGTCGTGTCCGCTAACCAGGGTGTGAGACGGACGTGGGTTATGCCTAAGGGTCCGACAGGCTCCTGGCCGCTGGCTCTCTCGGGCCCCCCAAGGCTGGGATCAGGGCCGGAACCCTGGACAAGCCTTTCCCAGGAGGACGGAGTCTCAGGCCTAAGGACGCGGTGGGAGCTGGCGCTGCAGCTGCTCTCCCAGCGGCAGGCACAGCTGAGGTTCCCGTGGAGGATGGAGGTCCTTCTGTCCCAGCCTCCTTTGCCATGCTCTCTCGCGCGCCCTCCGTTTCCTTTAATTTTTAAATTTATTTGAGAGGACAGAGAGGGGGGAAGAGAGAGAGAGAGAGAGACTGGTTATTCCACTTACTTATGCATCCACAGGTTGCTTATATGTGCTCTGACTGGGGCTCGAACCCGCAACCACGGAGTATGGGGAGGATGCTCTCGCCACCTGCTGTGTCCACCCCCCCGCCTGTCTCAAGGCTGACCGCTCTGCCTTGGGTAAGGGGGAGTGACGGCACTGCCGCTCACGGTCTCCGTTCGTTCAGCACGTTCGTATTGAGAGCCAGCTATTCCTCGAGCATTGTTCTCCGTGCCAGGACCATGCCGTGGGAAAAGCATGCAAATACGTCTGTCTTACAAGGTAACACACCTGACACGGACCCTCGAGGAGCAGGGCCCGGCGTTTTTATGTCTGGCTGGTATCTCACGGGGTACAATTGACGCCTGACGGGTCGGCAGGATTTTATTTTTAAGAGCACCTCATGGATCCAGTCATTTAGCTGCTCATGTTTCCACGTTTGACTCAGACATGACTGCTTAAAGGCATAACTACGTAAAAGCAGGGCTACACAGTTTGAGTTGCCCGAAGTACTTTGGTGGAGAAAGAGAACTGACAATGATTGCTCACAGAGCTATAATTTCACCAGGCCTGTATTCCGGTACGGTGTCAGGCCAGGATGACCAACAGCAAGGTTCAACTGGGTTTGAGGACGGGAACATTGTATACAATTTTTAAGAAATGTGAAAATGTTTAAAATTTCCTGAAATTCTTTTTACTTTATTGTCACTGTTGACACTATCACAGGTGTCCCCCTCAGCCCCCTCTGTCCCCCTCCAGCCGCCACCCTCCCTCCCTCTGGCCCTCGCCACACTGCCGTCTCTGTCCATGGCGATGAGTCCTTGTTTGGCTCATCCCGTCACCTTCTTCCATCCAGTCCTCCCACCCCCTCCCCTCTGCTTCATGCCTCCTTCCTGCCTCGTGTCTCCACACCTCCGGTTCTATTTTGTGCATCCGTTTATTATGTTCATAAAATTCCACATGTGAGTGAGATCTTACGGTGTTTGTCTTCCTCTGACTGGCATATTCCACTTACCACAATAATCTCCAGGCCCTGGAATAATAAATACTGCATGTAGTTAATATGAGAAGTAGGATAGAGGAGGTACCTAGAAGTCAGAATACAGGGTCTCAATCCAGAGGAAGAAAGGCCAATACGAGTAACCCTTCCTGATAATCACAGTAAAAATGCTTGCGGCATTAAATTACTTCCCATAATGTCATTATAATGCAGAAAATGTCGTAAAAGGAAGAACTCACGATTTTAAAAATACCATAACAAAGTTTCTTTATATATCTATGGTCATTTTTATTTCAAAAATATAGCTGTATATGTTAACTATCCAGCAATAGTATATCTAATAACAATTTAATCTGTAAACATAAACCTGCTTGAGTCCCAAAGCACAAAGATTCGTGAAGAATGGGCCTTCCTTCCCCTGGGTGCTGGCACTGCCTTCGCTCTGGCCGGAGCCGCCTTTCCGCCTTCCCAGGCTGCCCAGAGGCCCGGAGCAGCTGGGGTGGTGCAGAATGCCTGCGTCATCACCATGGCAACAACACAAGTGTCCAGCCCCACCCCTGGCTGCTCAGTGCCCGCATATGGAAATTAACCCACCATCTTTGTTGGGTTAATTTGCATGCTCACTCCTGATTGGCTTGTGGGTGTCGCAAAGGTACGGTTAATTAGCATGTTGCTCTTTTATTAGGTAGATTGCTTATAACCAAAGTAGAAGTTAATGTATAGAGTGGGTACATTATAAAATAACATATAACCAAGTTAAACAACTTTCAAGTGGAGTAAAAAAAAAAAAGGCGAATTCCGAATACATGCTTCCATGTGCACTTCCTTCCTTAAGGTTATGGCTTATTGTTTAAGCCTGCATTCTTATCAGGGCTGGACCGTTCATGAGTGAAAATGTGAAAACACAAAGGTCACCCCCTGAGCCCATAGCTCCTCACGCGTTCTGTGTATCTACCGCTCTCACGGGAAACGCGTCTCCTCTAAATATCACTCTGTGACTTCCCGCGCTCTCACTCTTGCCGGTCCCGCTAATATCGGTCTCCCCAGCCAAACCGGCCACGTCCTAAGACCCATCATTCCCTTTCCTGACACCGTCACTTTCTAGCACTGTCCCTTTCCTTTCCTCTTCCCGGGTCTGTTGCCCGTCATAGTGTCACTGTCTGGCTCACGCCTGCCCCCCTGGGAGAGAGGGACTTGTTCACGGCTCCACGTCTGTATCCTTATAACACATTGTCGGCGCCCAATCACTTTTTACACGGCTCAAGTCACCGAATCCGTGGCTGAAAGCCCAATTAAGTACAGGAGACTTTTGTTAAAAATCAAAACAACTTTTGGGATAAATGAAAACATAAAAGCCACGTCCTTTTCCTTTTCATCTGTTAGATCTGTGCGCTACCTGTATCCTCCCTAAAATAGTCATTAACCCGTCTTCCGTCGAGGTTATGTGAGAGTGCGGGGAAGGCTCGTTAACGGCAGCCAAAGGGGTCGTGGGAATGGGTGATTCGAATGAAAAGACTCATAAAAAGAACCAAAGGGAAGTTTAGCATTTTGCCTTTTGTCACTCGTTTTCCCATTAGGAACCTACAGCTTTTATGTTCTTGGAGCCATTCACCATCAGACCTGCTCTATGGAAAATTAGGACTTGACTTTTGGGTTCAAACTGGACATCAGCGACTGGCCAGCGACTGGGCCGCGCAGCTGCTGAGACAGCGAGTGCAGCGCCTGGTGAGCGCTGGCCACGTGGGCCACGTGGGCCACGTGCATGGCTCCTCATCCCCCTTAGGAGGCCCCCAAGCACAGCTCGCACAGCCACAGCTCCGTCGCCCTCAGACATGTCGCTTCTATAAACAGCTCCATGCAAGTTAACAGCACAGGCCGATGCAGCTGCTCCTCGTACCACGTCTTCCTGGAGACATTTGTCAGTGGCAAATATGACAGTTGAAATGCAAATCAATGCCATAATTTATGAAAAAATAATATGTGTGTAATTAGGCTGTTTCCAATTCCTGAATTGTAGAATTCACATCATTTATGATAGTCACTTTTAATCGAGCTGTTCCAAGGATGTTTCAAAGCTGAGAATACATTGGTAAAGTTTTTATTTGGGGAAAAAGAAAACTGTCAGAAAAGATACGCTCTTTCCCTGGCTGGTGTGGCTCAGTGGATAGAGCTTCAGCCGGCACACTGAAGGGTTCCGGGTTCGATGCCAGTCAAGGGCACTTGCCCGTGTTGAGGGGCTCAATTCCCAGTAGGGGGCCTGTAGGAGGCAGCCGATCAGTGATTCTCGCTCATCATCGATGTTTCTGTCTCTCTCCCTCCCTCCCCCTTCCTCTCTGAAATCAATGAAAAGATATTTTTTTAAAACCTATGATCTTGCCTTAAGGAAATATCTTTAACTGCATGTTGAAAGTTACGGTTTTGAGTCATTTCAGGATTGTTTGTGTTACCAGCATACGTGTAACAATACCGGTACGTCTTGTGAATGTCATTGCTTTCTGGAAATGTTAGCAGAGCGTTATGAAAAGCTTTGGGAATAGCAGACTGGGTCTCTCAGCTCAGGAGCATGTGCAACGCTCTCCTGGCTCAACAGGGTGCAGGGTCACCTGGCACATGATGCTGGAGTTGGAGGCCCACGCTGAGAGGACAGCCAGTTCTCCTACCAGGACCGCCCCCCGCGCTGATGTCACTAACGCGTTCCCCACAACAAGGCTCGCTGCAGGTCTTCGTGAGCAGTAAGCTCACGCAGTTATATGTCCATTGCATTTCCTACTGAAGCTTTACTTAGAAAAGTCAGTATACCCCGTTATTTACCTACAGCTGCAAAGCAAAACCCTTCCTCTGGAAATGAAATGCAGGCACGTCTATAACTTAAAGAACAGTGAGCCATGATTTCATATATAGTTATGTATATCATATATGTTTACATATATATACACTGAGTGGCCAGATTATGATCTCTGAACACAATAATCTGGCCACTCAGTGTGTGTGTGTGTGTGTGTGTATGTATGTGTGTGTGTGTGTGTGTGTGTGTGTGTGTGTGTGTGTATTAGAGGCCCGGTGCATGAATCCGTGCTTGGGTGGGGTCTGACCAGCCTGGCCAGGGGGAGGGTACGTGGATGGTTGGCTGGCCTGCCTGCTGGTCGAACTCCTGGTCAAGGGGGCAATTTGCATATTAGCCTTTTATTATATAGGATATACACTGAGTGGCCAGATGGTTATGTGTTCAGCGATCATCATCATCTGGACACTCGGTGTGTGTGTGTATATATATATCACTTAAAAAAGATTTACATGTTTATACTTGCTTATTAGTTTATTGTTCAGTATGCTTTACTTGAAACCTACATTGATAACCAAACCAAAAAATCCATTGGTTAATCACTGTTGTTATATTTAAATATCAAGCCATCTCTTGGTGATAAGATGGCCAGTCAGAGGTTTTGAATCTTTGTAGGTAATAGATGTAACATCCTGAGGCCTTTATACAGAGCCATTCCATCACTTAGATGGTCATTCTGAGGCTCCAGAGCTAAACATAAACAACCATACAGATAGTTAAAAGGTTTCTAAGATTATATTTTATTAGGAAACCGATACTAGTAAATATTGATGAACAGGCTGAATGAGGCTTCCATTATGAAGTGATTCCTTAACGTTGTATGTGAGTGCTTGGGAAATAGTAAGTTTATCCAGCAAAATGCATTGCACAGTTACACACACACACAATCAAAAGACATATAACCAGGTGGTACCCTATCCTGGAGGCCTGGTGCATGCACTCGTGCACTGGTGGGGTCCCTCAGCCTGGCCCGCACCCTCTTACAATCCGGGACCCATCGGGGGAGGTCGGACTGGCAGTTGGGGCCCGATCCCTGGCCGCCCGACATCCCCAGAGGGATGTAGTAGTGCGCGAAGCGGCAGGCGGCCGGGGAGGAGCCCAAACCCGTGCCGGGTGCCACACCACTCCTGTGCATCCCGTCCCCGCTGCACCTGCTGCCACTGCCACTTGGAAGCGCTGCCACTGAGGCGGGAGAGGCCTGCGCCCCCACAGCGGTGCCCGCCGTCCGTGAGCCCGGCACCTGATGCCCGCCGGTCAGCTGAGTGCTGCTCCCGCTGTGGAAGTGCACTGACCCCCAGGCAGCAGCTCCTGCATGGAGGGTCTGCCCGCTGGTTGTCAGTGCACACCATGGCAACCGGTCGACAGGCCATTCGGTCGTAAGGTGGTTCGGTCACTTGGTCTTTTATAGATAGACTAGAGGCCCGGTGCACGGAATTTGTGCATGGTGGGGGGGGCTTGTCCCTCAGCCCAGCCTGCACCCTCTCCAATCTGGGACCCCTCGAGGGATGTCCGACTGCCCGTTTAGGCCCGATCCTGGTATGATCGCCTGCCTGCCTTCCTGATTGCCCCTAACCGCTTCTGCCTGCCAGCCTGATCACCCCCTAACCACTCCCCTGCCAGCCTGATTGATGCCTAACTGCTCCCCTGCCAGCCTGTTTGCCCCTAACTGCTCCCCTGCCAGCCTGTTTGCCCCTAACTGCCCTCCCCTGCAAGCCTGTTCACCCCTAACTACCCTCCCCTGCAAGCCTGGTCACCCCTAACTGCCCTCCCCTGCAGGCCTGGTCACCCCCAACTCCCCTTCCCTGCAGGCCTGGTCACCCCCAACTGCTCTCCCCTGCAGGCCTGGGTCCCCCCCCAACTGCCCTCCCCTGCTGGCCATCTTGTGGCAACCATCTTGTGTCCACATGGGGACAATCATCTTTGACCACATGGGGGCAGCCATCTTGTGTGTTGGAGTGATGGTCAATTTGCATATTATTCTTGGATTAGATAGGATAGAGTCCTGGTGCATGGGTGGGTGCCAGCTGGTTTGCCCTGAGGGGTGTCCTGGATCAGGGTGGGAGTTCCCTTGGGGTGTGGGGCGGTCTGGGCCAGGGGCCTGTGGTGGTTTGCAGGCTGGCCACGCCTTCTGACGACCCAAGTGGAGACCCTGGTATCTGGGATTTATTTATCTTATACAGTTGAAACTTTGTAGCCTTAAGCGGAGGCCAAGGCAGGCCAGGGCTGCAGAAACTTGGCTTCCTCCATCGCCAGGGAAACCCAAGCCTCCTGCTCTCTCCAGCTCCGTGGCTGCAGCCATTTTTATTGGGATTTATTTATCTTCTATAATTGAAACTTTGTATCCTTGAGTAGAGGTCTGGGCCTTCCAGGGTGTGCAGAAAGCTTGGCTTCCTCCATCGCTGGGGAAACCCAAGCCTCCCTCCTGCTCTCTCCGTGGCTGTAGCCATCTTGGGTGGGTTAATTTGCATACTCGCTCCTGATTGGCTGGTGGGTGTGGCTTGTGGGTGTAGCAGAGGTACAGCCAATTTGCATATTGCTCTTTTGTTAGTTAGGATAGTTAACAAAAGCCTAATATGCTAAGTATCCGACCATTTAACCAGTTGCTATGATGCGCACTGGGCAGTGCTCCAACTGGTAGGTTGGCTTGCTACTGGGGTCCCGCTGATTGGGACTGGGTTAGATGGGCCACACCCGACCTGGAGCCCTCCCATGGTCCCTCCCGGGCCCCAATCATGCACTGGTAGGGTCCCTAGGCCTGGCCTGCACCCTCTCACAATCCGGGACCCCTTGGGGGATGTCAGAGAGCTGGTTTGGGCCCGATCCCCACAGGCCAGGCCGAGAGACCCCACTGGTGCACGAATCCATGCACCGGGCCTCTAGTGGCAAATAAAAGTGAGAAAAACATAAAGTTCATTCTATGATGCCACTCCTTTTATTTCTCTTCATGATTGTCTTTATCGGCTAGCAAAATGAAAAGGAATTCTATGCCTGACTTCTGCCTGCAGCTCAGTTTGCTGTTACCTTTTTCAAGCGAGCGCATGAAGGGGGCCACAGCGGCGCATCACAGAGCCCATCTGCAACTGGCCGCTGGCGTTGAGTTTCCCGTAAAAGATTTCCTTTTTTCCCAGCTCTCCTCCTTCTCTCTCTCCTTGTGCTCTGAAGCTCAGAATGAGCTTAAACATTTTATTTGCGTTGATCACTGTGCCCACAGCCCAGCGAGCTTCCCGCCAGCCCCTCTAGCTCATGCTCAGATTTGTAGGGTTGCCTTTTCCCCACAAGTGTGGCTTCGAATGTGTGTTCAAAATGTTTTTTTTTAAATATATAAGGTGGCTTCTATTTTAATACAAAAGAGGCACTTCTGTATTCTATTTGTTCAGTCTTAAGCACCTTTCAAAATAGAATCATCATGGAAATGAAAGATAATGCATTTCTAGGGAGTATTTTTGAGAAAGCAATAGAAATCTTAGGGTGCACAGAGTAACCATTATAAAATAAAGTGTACGTTTTGTTATTCTCATACCCCTCCCTTTTAGGACAAAAGGGAGGGAGGTAAAATGTTGCATAAAAGGCCATAAATGCCTTCGCACCTCCTTTCTGTTTTCCGTCTTCCTCTCTCTCTCCCCGTGACTGTTGGGCTGATCTCTGACTAGGAAACTTCCTCCTGGACCAGCTTCTCTAGTGTTTCCTGTAAGTCCATACGCTCGTGCTTAGACACGAGAGCATCTCTCTCACTCTGACAAGGACCCACTCCCACAGCCCCGCGGCAGCAGCCCGTCTAGGCTCTGGGGCCACTCACGTCTCCACGGATGGCATCGCCCGCACCTCCTCTGTGTGCGCTCGAAGCTGCCCCGTGGGGGCTGCGGGGGCGGTTCCTGAGTTTCTGAGACAGCAGCTTCCTCCTCGGCGCTTCTGCATCGCCCGGATCCGGATCCGTCATTCTCCGCCCGGCCGCGTGGCTGGGAGGTTGAGCGTTGACCTTTAACCAGGAGGTCATGGTTCGATTCCCGGTGAAGGACACAGGCCCAGGTTGCGGGCTCGATCCCTACTAGGGGGCGTGCAGGAGGCAGCCGCTCCATGGTTCTCTCCTCACGGATGTGTCTCTCTCTCCCTCCCTTCCTCTCTGAAATCTAGATGTAAGGGGCGTGCGGGAGGCAGCCGATCCATGGTTCTCTCCTCACGGATGTGTCTCTCTCTCCCTCCCTTCCTCTCTGAAATCTAGATGTAAGGGGCGTGCGGGAGGCAGCCGATCCATGGTTCTCTCCTCACGGATGTGTGTCTCTCTCCCCCGCCCTTCCTCTCTGAAATCTAGATGTAAAAGGAGTCATTGTAAAACAATCGCCTCTTTTAGGTGGAATAGAGTCTCGCCTGTTTCACAACGTGGCCGGAACCGGGCATCATTTTCCTGGTTCTCTTCCAAAGCGTTGCTTTCAGTGACGTTTTTATCATAAAATCATCCATCGTGGCCATTAGACACTTAGGATTACAAAGGTTCACCAAGGCACACAAATGAACGCACGCTCATTGGACATCACCGTGCTCCGCGCCTCACGTTGGCTCAGTACCCTTCAGTAAGGTGAGCTGCATTCTCTTCTGAGCACGGGAAGCAATCTTAATCTGAATGCCGAGAATGACAATTCTGGAATATTACATTTTGAGCATATTTCTAGGCAGCAAGGCATTTTTGCTGCATGAAATGTTAAGTAGGTGGATAGATACAGATAGATGATAGGTAGGTAGGTAGGTAGATAGAGAGATAGATAAATGATAGATAGATAGATAGATAGATAGATAGATAGATAGATAGATAGATAGATAGATGATAGATAGAGATGATAGGTAGGTAGGTAGGTAGATAGATAGATAAATGATAGATAGATAGATAGATAGATAGATAGATGATAGATAGAGATGATAGGTAGGTAGATAGATAAATGATAGATAGATAGATAGATAGATAGATAGATAGATAGATAGATGATAGATAGATAGAGATGATAGATAGGTAGGTAGGTAGATAGATAAATGATAGATAGATAGATAGATAGATAGATGATAGATAGATAGAGATGATAGGTAGATAGATAAATGATAGATAGATAGATAGATAGATAGATAGATATAGATGATAGATGATAGAAAAATAGGTGATTACATGGGTGGATACATAGACACAAAGATACATAGACTGACAATAGATGGATAAATCTGGCATTCCTAGGAATGCGTGTTCTACTCTGTCATACATCCGTAATACAGACGGGGGGTCATCGCCTTAAAGACCTGCTTGGCAGACAGGTCCTTCTCCCTGTGATCTCTGACACGCTCCTTCCTTTTTAACCCTCTGAGGCCGTGGGAATAGGGTTGCTCTCAGCCACTGAAATGGCTGCAGGAGAAGCTGTTCCCCAACACGGTAGCAGGTGTTTGCTGCCAAGTTTGGACTCCCACGACCTCGAGAGTAAGACTGTTTCTCCCGCTCCGTTTTCACCCTCGGTGCGAACCGGGTGCCTTTGGTGTAAATTCTGCCTTCCCGAGAGACGTGTTGTCAGTACATTTCTTCCTCTGAAACGGTTCAAGTTTCTTTCCAGTTTCTTCCAGTTCCGCAGGACAGAAATAGCTGCTTAATTATGAGCCATATCAGGACTGTTTACAGAAATAGCGGCTTAATTATGCACCATATCAGGACTGTTTGCCTGTCACACCAGCGACCTGGTAAGTTCCGAGACTCAGCACTCACCGGTGGTGGGTGGCCTGGACCCATGTGGTGAGTCTATGAACCAGGTCCCTGGAGCATGTCCGCCGCCCGCTCCTCATCCTGACCCTCCGCCTCCTGCCTTCCGCCCTCTGTGGTGGGTGTTGCCTGTGTAGACGTGCTTCTCCTGTGAAGATCGTGTTGCTCAGAGAAGCCCAGGCCTCGTTGGCTGTTTGCCGTCGCGGCACCTTAGCTCACGGCGCTGCCATAACCAACACCATGGACCGCGTGGCTTTACCCACAGAGTTTACTTTTCACAGCTAAGCCCAAGGTCAGGTGCCAGCAGGGCCCGGGTCTCCCGGGGGCCCTCTTCCTGGCGCCCCCTCGCTGCCCCTCGGGGTGAGAGGATCTAGGCTCTCCTCCTGTTTTCACCAAGACATTAGTCCCATCACGAGGACCCATTGTCGTGATCTGATCTCACCACAGTCACCCCCAAGGGCCTTGCCTCCTGACACCAGCACACTGGGCACCAGAGCTGCAGCTGTGAACTTGGGGGGGACACAACCATTCAGTCCACAGCACCCCCACATGCCAGCAAGGGAGCCCCACGCCTCCTGGTCTTCACTTGGCCCATTTACGTGTCTGAGTTTACCGGAAATACCTTCCCTGAGCAAGTACGATGTCACAGAGTACGTTGTGGGCCAATCTGCATAATTTAGTGGTAATTTATTTTAAAAATCAAAAGAGCTTTCAAGCCTGAATGCTCATTATTTTAAGTGGGCCCAAGTGCAATTCGTGTAACTAAGTACTGTTAACAGCCGCCCCATGTGGACAGTGTCATGTGCCCCTGATAAGAACAGCTTTTCATCTGTTAAAACCACATTTGTCGTTCTCATCATTGGCTCTCATGATATTATTGTGAAGGAGCAAAATATATCCCTATTTTGTGAAATATCCAGTGAAGCAAGTCCGCTCTTTTTAAGTGCTCTGGGTACCTTTCAATGGTCAGCGCACACGGAAGCTATTAATCCTAAATATGTGGATGTAATGTAAACCTGTCTGGACGTGACCAGGAACGAGGTTGTGGAAGACCGGTGCAAGCATGCAGAGGGAGATTTAGACGTGCCTATGGAAGTGTAAAGAAAACAGGGTTCAGGAACAAAGACTTGCTCTGTGAGGATCTAGTGGAGGTTAGAGATCGTGTCTTGGATTCAAAATGTCTGAATACCAGTAAAACGGGGAGGCAGTAAATTAAGAAAAAAGAGGAGCCTGGCCGATGCAGCTCGGTGGTCGAGCATCGACCTGTGAACCAGGAGGTCACGGTTCGAATCCTGACCGGGTTGGGGTTCCATCAATGATTCTCTCTCATCGTTGATGTGTTTATCTCTCTCTTCCTCTCCCCTCCTCTCTCTCAAATCAAGAAAAACATATTTTAAAAAAGAAAAGAGAAGAAAAACCATCTTGTGACACCCCTCCCCCGCAAAAAAAAAATGTCGAACTCTAAAGATATTAAAAGAGCGAACTCCTTTAAGAGTTGACAGGAGTCAGTGCTTTAGCTCTAGCTGTATTTCAGCTTCGGGAGGTATTCTTGGCGAGTCAAAGGTGTGTGAGTTTAGATCATGTTTCTTTGAAAGGGGTGAAGTCTGATCATTGAATATGCACGGATCATCAGCGACTACCCCTCCATCACCTCATGTCGTCACGTGTGTGTGTCGTGGGAATCCCTGAGGTGGTCTCCCCTAGCCATGTTAGAGTATGCCCGGCAGCATTATTGACTGCAGGTGCCATGCGGAACCATGCATCCCCTGAACGTACTCACCTTACCATGGACAGGTGGCGCCCTGGGCCAGCATGTCCCGTTTCCTCGACCACCCAGCCCCTGACAGCCGCTACGTGCTCTGGCCAGGATTCCCAGCGCCGTCCGGAAAGAAGGTGCTAGGGGTGGGGACCCTGCGTTGTTCCTGATCCTGGGGCCAAAGCTTTCAGCTTCTCGCGGTGGAGTCTGAGGCCCTCCGCTTACCGGTCACACCTGCCTTGATTACGCTGAGGTGCGCTCCTTCTCAACCTAATCTGTTGAGGTTTTTCATAAGAACGTTGTATTTTGTCAAATGCTTTTTATGCCCCTATGGAGGTGAGCATATGTGTTTTCTTAATATACTTTATTGATTTTTTTTTTTTTTTTTTTACAGAGAGGAAGGGAGAGGGATAGAGAGTTAGAAACATCCTTGACCGGAATCGAACCTAGGACCCTTCAGTCCACAGGCCGACGCTCTATCCACTGAGCCACACCGGCTAGGGCGCATATGGTTTTTTTATTCCTTATTTTGTTGGTGAGGAGTAGCACAATTATTAATTTGTGCCTATTGAGCCATCTTTGCGTCCCATCTACTTCCAAATCTGGTCCTAGTTTTAATGCGTTTTTTGTCATTAACTGTTTTGAGGATATTTTTAAATTGGCAGAAACATGTTCGTGATAGTACAAAGTTCTAACGAACCCCCACAACCCAAGTCAGGGATTACTGAGCGTTAATGAAGCCTGTCTGGCCACAGTGAAGGAACCGAAGTTGATACACAGCTGTTGATTAAAGTCCAGACTTGGTCAGGCTTCCTTGGCCTGTATGTAACGTGCTCCTTGTACTCCAAGACCTCCTTCAGGACACGGCGTTACGCTGATCCGCCCCTGGCCCAGGCTGCCCTGGGCTCCGGCTGCTTCTCGGACTATTCTCGCGTTTTATTACCTGTCGGTTTTGGGACATGCTGGTGAAGTATTCATAGAATTCCCCTTACGTTTTCCTTGTGATTAGACTGGGATGGTGGGTTTGGGAAGAAATGCCACCAAGCTAAAGTGCTGTTTTCATCACGTCAAGGCTACACGCTTCTTGATGACTGTTCGCTGCTGAATTTGTCTTTGCCGAACGAGCGGAGGAGGTGATGGTCAGGTTTCCTCACCTCCTGCCCTTCAGCATGGTCCTCTTTGGGGAAAAAAAAAGCTACCAGGCACAGCCGGTACCTAAAAGACTGGGGGTTGTGCTCTGCCCCTGGTGGGTGGAATGTCTGCCTAAGAGATTGCGGATGGCTCTGCCCATGAGATCTGTCTCTTCTCCCCATTTACTCATTGAATCACTTGTAGCAGCTTAAGCTCATCATAGTTAATTTATGCTTTTGTAAGAATCAATCTTTCTTTTTGAGGCTCATGTTTTTGCACTTTGACCGTCGATTGCTGTGAATTATTGCATTTTCCGTCAGTTATATAGAGCCTACAGAGGCCTTCCGTCGGTTATATGGTGCCTACGGAGGAGGCCTTCCATCGGTTATAGAGTGCCTACAGAGGAGGCCTTCCGTCGGTTATACGGTACCTACAGAGGAGGCCTTCCGTCGGTTATACGGTACCTACAGAGGAGGCCTTCCATCGGTTATAGAGTGCCTACAGAGGAGGCCTTCCGTCAGTTATAGAGTGCCTACACAGGCCTTCCGTCGGTTATAGAGTACCTACAGAGGGCTTCCATCGGTTATATAGAGCCTACAGAGGCCTTCCGTCGGTTATACGGTACCTACAGAGGCCTTCCGTCGGTTATATGGTACCTACAGAGGAGGCCTTCCGTCGGTTATATAGTGCCTACAGAGGAGGCCTTCCATCGGTTATAGAGTACCTACGGAGGAGGCCTTCCGTTGGTTATAGAGTACCTGCAGAGGAGGCCTTCCGTCGGTTATACAGTACCTACAGAGGAGGCCTTCCGTCGGTTATAGAGTGCCTACAGAGGAGGCCTTCCGTCGGTTATACGGTACCTACAGAGGAGGCCTTCCGTCGGTTATATGGTACCTACAGAGGAGGCCTTCCGTCGGTTATATGGTACCTACAGAGGAGGCCTTCCGTCGGTTATAGAGTACCTACAGAGGAGGCCTTCCATCGGTTATATGGTACCTACAGAGGAGGCCTTCCGTCGGTTATAGAGTGCCTACAGAGGAGGCCTTCCGTCGGTTATATAGAGCCTATAGAGGCCTTCCGTCGGTTATACAATACCTACAGAGGAGGCCTTCCGTCGGTTATAGAGTGCCTCCAGAGGAGGCCTTCCGTCGGTTATAGAGTGCCTACAGAGGCCTTCCGTCGGTTATATGGTACCTACAGAGGCCTTCCGTTGGTTATATGGTACCTACAGAGGAGGCCTTCCGTTGGTTATAGAGTACCTACAGAGGCCTTCCGTCGGTTATAGAGTACCTACAGAGGAGGCCTTCCGTCGGTTATATGGTACCTACAGAGGAGGCCTTCCGTCGGTTATAGAGTACCTACAGAGGAGGCCTTCCGTCGGTTATACGGTACCTACAGAGGAGGCCTTCCGTCGGTTATAGAGTACCTACAGAGGCCTTCCGTCGGTTATAGAGTACCTACAGAGGAGGCCTTCCGTCGGTTATATGGTACCTACAGAGGAGGCCTTCCGTCGGTTGCTGTGTCTGTGACCTGCTCCCGACGTCGTGGGGCCTTTGTGGCCTTCTGAGCACCAGCTCACGTTCTGTCCCGACAACATGCTGCAGGCTCTCCTCAGCCCTCTGGGCATGTTGGTATCGCTGTTGGTCGCCATTGCTTCAGGGCCTTCTCAGAGGACAGCGAGGAAACGTGTGTGTGTGCACTCACTTGTCGATACACACACACCCGTACATGTTTCTGGGAGCAGCCAGCCCTCTGCGGATTAAGCTGAGCATCGCCCATGCTGCCGTCTCTAGCTCCCAGCCATCCCGCACGGCCGTTCAGACCTCTTCCATCGGTGGGAAACGTGCCTCCCATCTTTGACCCGTTTATTTACGCGTCCAACTCCAGTGTTGAAGTGTAGGCGAAGCAGAGTGGCTAGCCCACCGCCCAGCAGGAAACACCGTTATTGTGTAGAACATAGTGTGCGTGTGCACCACTTCCTTGGCGTTTCGTCTTAAAGACTGAGCTCCATCAAAAAGCTACCTGGTACCTTTTCCCTGCCCCTCGCCCCTTCAGCGAGGCGCTTGCGCATCCGTGTTACAGTACGATGGTTTCCTTTCTCACCTTGGACGTGCCACCCTGTGGTTCTCTCACCCGCCAGTTAGATTTGTGATGCCCACGTTAAAAGTCACTCTTCGTGCTCCTCAATGCAGTTGCTGTAGATAACGAGGTATCGCCACGGACCCACAGTGACACTGGTACAGGGTGGTTTTACTGTCCTGAAAGCTTCTCTAGGCTTCACCCCTTACTCGGGGCACCTGGAAGCCGCTGATTTTTCCCCGTCCCTATAGCGTTGCCGTTTCCAAAATGTCATTTTTTTAAAAATATATTTTATTGATTTTTTTACAGAGAGGAAGGGAGAGAGACAGAGAGTCAGAAACATCGATGAGAGAGAAACATCCATCAGCTGCCTCCTGCACGCCCCCTACTGGGGATGTGCCCCCAACCCAGGTACATGCCCTTGACCGGAATCGAACCTGGGACCTTTCAGTCCGCAGGCTGACGCTCTATCCACTGAGCCAAACCGGTTTTGGCCCAAAATGTCATTTAATTGTAGCCAAACGGTAAGGGCTTTCTTAAGGAGACATGTCCGTGTTTTAGCAGAGTGTCCTCCAGGTCCCACTGTGATGTCGTATGGCTTGACAGCTCCTTTGCTTTCATTGCGGAACTCTGTCCGTTGTGGGGGTGCACCGCGTTCTTTCATCCACTCACCTCTCGTGTGCTCCGGGTTGCAGCTGTTACATATGAAGTTTCTATAAACATTCAAAGTGCAGGGCTTCCGTGGACCGACGTTTTCAAATCAGGTGGGTAGATGTCTGGGAGTGTGATGTCCGTATCATAATCGTAAGAGAATGTGTGGATTTGTTCGAGGTCGTTGTCTGCCAACCTGGTTTCCCGAGTTTCTGTGCCATTCGTGTTTCCACCTGCAATAGATCCGAGCACCTCTCTCTCTCTGAATCCGTCCAGCACGTGGTACTGTGTGCGGGGAGGGTTCGAGTCATTCTCATGCGTGGTGGTATTTTAAGATTGTATTACTTTGTACTTTCCTGTCTTTTAAAAATATGTGTATTGATGGCAGAGAGGAAAAGAGAGGGAGAGAGAGAGAGAGAAAAATATCAATGATGAGAGGGAATCATGGATGGACTGCCTCCTGCACGCCCCCTCTTGGGGATGGAGCCCGCAACCCAGCATGTGCCCTGACCGGGAATTGAACCGTGACCTCCTGGTGCATAGGTCGGCGCTCAACCCCTGAGCCACGCCAGCTGGGCCATCACTGACGCCTTCTATAGGCGCTTAATAAACGGCTCCGGGCACGGAGCAGGTCCCGAGCAGCTCGGACGAAACCCGCAGTGAGTCTCCCGCGCTTGCGAGGCTGGGCTGCGGGCCGAGGGCCGCTCCGTTCACCACGATCCCTCTTCCGGAGCCCATTGCTCCAGTGGGAGAACAGAAACGTGCGTGTGACAGAACTCAGCATCGGGATACGTGTCCTTTTAGTGAAACAGTCATGGTGGTGTATGTAATTTGGGGGAAAACGTTTCATCCGTGTTTCTGAGGGGACAGATTTCTTAAGAATTGTCTTCCTCAGAGAAGCACTTTCAGTGAAGGGTCGACCAGAGCTCCGCATTGATCATCAGTCTGGATGACGAGCAAGCAGTTTCTCAAGGAGATAAGATAAAAGGACAAATGGCCATGGCCTATATGCGCTGATAGGGTATGTATTTTAGTATGTGATATTTTCATATTAACATCTAATACTTAGCATCTTTGTATTTTAATCACATATCGGCCAACGTCTTTTTTTAAAAGAAGTATTTAAAAATAAACATATTGTACATGGCTGTGTTCTCAGATGGATAAAGATATTTTTCTCCATGAAAAATTAAATTTGCCCAAAGATTGGTAGTGACTAAAAGGAAAATAAAGATCAAATGTATTAAACCCTTTATTTAAATAGAACAGAAATTACATCTTTTCATCCGAATGACATGCTAGTGAGTTATCAGGCGTCATGAAGGAAATGGCGTGTTTGCCCTAGTCTCCTCACCCTTATCCGTCCTTTTGTTTTCTGCCCTTTCAGTCCCTCACAAGCACCTGCAGCTCAAAAGTATCAAATGGAAAATTCCAGAAATAAACTCCTTACAAGTTTATACTCCTAGGCTGTTCTGAGCAGCGGATGAAACCTCCAGCTGCTCTCTCGCTCATTCCGGACTTAAATGGTCCCACACCTGGGACACTGGGCTTCGGTTGACGTTTCGGTAATCAGATTGGTTAGAGGATATTGTGAGCCATGCCGGCTGAGTTATTGTTAATTTCTTAATATGCCTAACTGGCCAATTAAACTGTAACACAGGCATGTGTAGGTATGTGTGTGCACATATAAGCATGTATATGAATGTGTAAGCATGTGTAGACATGTAGATATGATTATGCATGTGTAGTTATGTGTGTATAGGTATGTGTAGGCATGTGTGTATAAGCACATATACGTATGCATACGAATGTATAAGCATGTATAGACACGTGCATATATGATTAGGTGTGTGTAGTTATGTGTGCATGTATAGGCATGTGTATGTATGTGCACATATGTATAAGCATGCATAGGTGTGTGTAGGTATGTGTAGGTGTTTGTAGGTATGTAGAGGTAGGTGTGCGTATGTATATGCATGTATATGTATGTACAAGCATGTGTAGACATATAGATATGGTCAGGTGTGTGCAGTCATGTGTGTATAGGCATGTGCATGCATGTACACGTGTGTATGAGCATGCATATGTATGTGTAGGTGTTTATAGGTATGTGTGTATGGGCATGTGTAGGTATGTGTGTGCACTTATAAGCATGTATGTGTATAAGCATGTATGGACATGTAGATATGGTCAGGTGTGTATGGGTATGTGTATGTATGTACATGTGTGTATAAGCATGCATAGGTGTGTGTGTAGGTGTTTAGAGGTATGTGTAGGTGTGTGTATAGGCATGTGTAGGTGTGTGTAGTTATGCACGTGTAGGTGTGTGTGAGTGTGTACATGTATGTATAAGCATGCGCACACGTGTGTGTGTGTGTGTAGGTGTGTAGGAGAAAACATAGAGACGTACCTCCCGGGGTGAAAAGGGAACTGGTGTGTATGTGCTGCTTTCAGTGACGGAGGCTCAGTGTGAGTCGTCTTAGAACTCAGTGTTACCTGGTTTTTCCAGGAAGTTCCTGCCTAATGTCATATGTGCTTTACCTTGAATATCTTGAGAAATGTGTGCTACATAAGTATATTAGGTCTAGATCAGAGGCAAATAAAACATGGCAGCGTTCGCTGTAATCCCATTACCATTCCCGGAGTGCGGCAGGAGCATGCCAGCAAATGAAATCGCAGGACACCAGCCTCAGGTGTCAGCCCCTCGCCCTGTCGCACGGAAAGGAGTTATTAAGGCCATTACGCTGTCACCCCTCGGGGCTGCACCAATTCCAGCCACCGGGTAATCGCCTGCCATTTAACGCTGAGTGAAAGGAGGGAAGAGAGGACGGTGGATAAAGCTGCGTGTTTGAAAGGTACTCGTAAAGGGCTCCTTCTGTCTCTCTCCCTCTCTCTTCCCCTCTCTCTAAAAATTAACGAAGGCATATATTTAAAAACCGCAGTCATTCTCAGCATGGACAGTGTATATAAGAAGACGTGTGTGTTGAATTGAGATTTCTTCTTTGTCTTTACAACCAGGAATTTAAAAGCCCCTACTTACCTGCACGGCTTGAGGGAAGGCTTGGAAATGCTGACTACAAAGCGCAGACAGCCAGCTCGATATGCAAATCCCACAGGTGTTTTTAATCTGCTGCACAATGAACTGACCGGGAGGGTTGGTGTGTGCGGCCTGTGGGCCGTGAGTTTGACCCGCTTGGTCGCACATCACCTGTCTTGTCCGTAATGAAGGGGCCGTAGAGCCGTGTAGCCAGGAAAAGCGCCCGTGAAAGCACTCCCTCTCAGGCTGCTTCTGCGGGCTTTGCAGGCTGTGCCGAGATCAACACGACGTGACGAGAAACAGCAAAAAAACGGACACGAACCCGTCTTCCGGGTCGATGTAGAATGCAGGCGTGACTGTGGAGCTGGTGGTGCACTTTGCTTTTAATCACGTTTCGTTTTATGTTTTTATTTAAGACGGAATTCTGTAAGGACGTACATGCTAGAGGCCCCATGCACGAAATCCGTGCAAGAGTAGGCCACCTTCCCCCGGCCGCCGGCCCCGAGGACCCGGCTTCTCTTACAGCCCCAGTTTCATCCGGAAGGCCGTCCGGTCTAATTAGCAAATTATGCTTTTATTATTACAGATATGTACATTTTTCGTTATGTAACAAATGCATTTCCTTTAAAGTGCAGGCTGGCCATTTAAAATGTAACATCCCTAAGCTGCATGGGAAGAATTTACATCAATATTAATGTTTCCTGGTCATATGAGCCTATAGGTCGCTCCGTCTAGATGTCTTTACTTTTACTAGTGATTTACTCAAGTATCATAGAGTTAATAAATTGAAAAACTGTGTGATAAGATATATACAGTCTTTGATTTTTTTGCCATGTTTATAATATAGATGGTATTTTTATGTTATGTTATGCTATGCTTTATAATCATTTAAATACATATTCTCCTCTCCTCATGAAAAGCTAAAACTGTGGGGTTTTTGGAAAAACACATTTTATTTTTTATCAGAAGTGATTCTAAATAATTAAAAATATGAAGATTTTCTCCCCCCCAAAAAAAAAAAATATTTAACACAATGTCTGGCACATTGCATGGGACCCTAATAAATAGCTTTCATATGCAAATTCAAAAAATAGAAAATAAAATCTGAAGAGAAATTATGTTCAGAAAGAAATGTGAAGCCCATCTATTTAAAGCAAGATATCATCTTGAAATCTATATTCAGCTTTAGAGTAATACAGGTATGAAGTCACGGGTTATGTTTTAGTGCTAAAGCACGCATTGCGTGTGTTTTTAAGTTATTTAAGTAGATTATGTTTCAGAACACTCTTAGTTTGGCCGTCAGTGCACTTTTATGGCTGCGGAGGGATTAGACACTTAACGTCGGGAGCATCAAGTATCAGCGGGAAGGAACGTGCAGCCCAGTTACCAGTAAAGAACGTGTTTTAGCCCTGGCTGCTGGCTGGAGTGGTGTCCCGATACCGCGGAGGCCGTGGGTTCCGTCCCAGGTCCGGGCACACGCCAGTGAACGCACAGACGGGTGGAGCAAGGAGCCATGTTTGCCCTGGCCTGCATGGCTCCGGGCTTGAGCGTCGGCCTGAGCACCAGAAGGTCACGGGTTCGGTTCCGGGTCACAGGCAGGTACCTGGTCTGTAGGTTCCGTCTCTGCCCCCATCGGATGGGTGCAGGAGGCAACCAATCACCCAATGTGTGTGTGTGTGTCTCTCTCTCTCCCCCGCCCCCCAGCTCTGTTTGTTTATATACTAGGGGCCCAGTGCACGAATTTGTGCACCTTGAACTGTGGGCCACAAGGCGGCAGTCGGCACAGGGGTGGGTCTCAGCCCATCCTCCGTGCCCCCCGCCCAGCCCCTCCGGCCATGGCCCCGGTCCCCTGCCTGCCAGCAGCCCCGCTCCTGCTGCCACTGCTCCCACGCCGTGACGGCACTGGCCCCGCTCGCATCCGTGATGGCGTGGAGCAACTGGGGCCGATGCCAGCAGCAAGTGTGAGCGGTGGCTGCTGCCCCTATTGCCTCTCAGGAGCAGAGGGCAGTGGAGAAGCCCTCAGGGGCAATTAGGGCCAGCAGCCGCCGCTCGCCCCCGCTGACGGCACCAAGTGACGGGGACCGGCGCCAGGCACCAGCAGCAGGTGCGAGCAGCAGCTCCAGTGCCGGCAGTGGGTGCAAGCACCAGGCGGGGCCGCGGCGCACGGGAGCAAAGAACTTTAAGTAACCACCAGAGACGGGCCCCGGTGACAGTGACTGGCGCCTGCGCATCTGCTCCACCGTTCCACCGCGGCTGACACCCGCCATGTTCCATGCACACCCCCTGGTGATCAGTGCACATCATAGCGACCGGCTGTTCGGTTCGGTTGTTCCGACGCCGGGTCTATTTGCATATCATGGTTTTATATACATAGATACAGTTTAAACGATTCAGTATTTTGTGTGTTTTTTTTTTGGTGTGTTTTTTAAAATATATTTTTTATTGATTTCAGAGAGGAAGGAAGAGGGAGAGAGAGAGAGAAACATCCATGATGAGAGAGAATTGTGGATCGGCTACCTCCCGCAGGTCCCCCACTGGGGATCAAGCCCACCACCCAGGCCTGTGCCCTTGACCGAAATCGAACCTGGGACCTTTCAGTTTGCAAACTGGCTAGGGCAAACTATTCAATATTTTGATTGTTCTGATACTTTCGCGTCTTTTGCTTTAGAAGTAGCAGGGGTACTATATAAACTCTTAAAATCCCAAATACCTTTGCAAAATGCGAATATAAAACATTGAGTTTTGGGATGACTCTTCCATTAAATTCCCCGGTGACTTAAAATACTAAAATGAATTAAGGCAATTAATTCCCATAAATGTCCAACTTGGGTGATCTGTTAGGTGAACACATATTAGTCTTTTGTCCATCGATCAAGAATGGGCAGCTGTGTCTCGGGAGCCCGGTCTAACCTGCCAGTGGGTGTGGGAAATGGGCTTATTAAAGCACAGCCGTGGCCGTTTGTCTCTGTGACTGCCTGTGACCGCTCCCCCCGACAGTGACCGCGTGGAGGAGTCCGCTCTCTGTCCTCAGAGTTTGCAGCCTCTGCTGTAGAAGGTTATGATACCCGGCCATACGATTCATCTGGGTCGCAGCTTCTGAACCAAAATGTTCAGTAACCACCAGAGGCTCACCCCGAGTTGTCTGTGCTCCCGGGGGTGCCGTGCCCTCAGCGCCCACATCCACGGGGTCGTCATACAGTCCCAGCAACACAGACAGGTGGCCACACCGTTGCTGTTGTGTGGTTGTTTTTTAATCGGACATGTAATCAGGGCGGTTCCATGACTGTACATTATGATAATAATCGCTGTCAGTGTTCCTTCTAAAATTTTAGGTATGGCCCTAACCCCGTGGTCGGCAAACTGTGGCTCGCGAGCCACGTGCGGCTCTTTGGCCCCTTGAGTGTGGCCCTTCCACAAAAGACCACGGCCTGGGCGAGTCTGTGTTGAAGAAGTGGCGTTAGAAGAAGTTTACCTTTAAAAACTGTGGCTCTCCAAAGAAATGTCCATCGGTGTCCTGTTGATATTTGGCTCTGTGGACTAATGAGTTTGCTGACCGCTGCCCTAACCAGTTTGGCTCAGTGGCTAGAGCATCGGCCTGCAGACTGAAGGGTCCCAGGTTCGATTCCGGTCAAGGGCATGGACCTTGGTTGCGGGCACATCCCCAGTAGGGGGTGTGCAGGAGGCAGCTGATGGATGTTTCTCTCTCATCGATGTTTCTGACTCTCTCTGCCTCTCCCTTCCTCTCTGTAAAAAATCAATAAAATATGTTTAAAAAATTGTAAGTATCCCTATCCCCCTAAAACTGGCCCAATATGCTAACCACCATTCTACTGTGTGAGTTTCCACCAGAACAAGGTCTGGGACACGGTGCTCACGTGGGAAAATCTCTGGAGACGAGTCCTGGTACGTGAGGGAGGCCGTACGCATGGAGCACGGCCGGTGCTCAGCGCCTCCTGGACACTGCAGGCCCGCCGCACAGTGTGGTGTCACCCCGACTCCCACGGGAGACGGCGAAGGAGGCGCCGGAGCTGCCGGTGAGGTCCTCAGGGCAGGCGAGTGCCGCACGTTCGCAGTGAAAACACTGTTGGCACGTTTGTCAGATGTGCCACGTGGGGAGGGCACCTGCGGGGTGGCCACCGATGCCTCCAGTCCAGCGCCAGGGCTCAGCCAGGCCCCGGCGAGGAGCGCCCGGCGGGGGACCAGGAAGGCCCAGGCAGCCAGGCGCAGCAGGCAGGCTCCCGTGCCTCCAGGGGCAGCGCCACACGGTCATCTGCCTTCCCGCCCACGGGCTGCTCTTCGGTTCCCGTTAGTGGTGAAATGAGCCCAGAGTAAATGATACCTCGGGCAGGCGGACCGATGTCAGAGAGGAGGCCGTGGAGGGACTGGGTGAGAGACGGACCAGACGGGGAGAGCTTAGCCAAAGAGGCCGAGAGAGGTCGGGAGGGAGGAAAGGCCTGGCAGCGGTGGAAATGGGGGGCACCTGTAACCGTGCCAACAATAAAAGTGATTAAGTAAAAGAATCCATTTTTAAAAAAGAATCTCCCCTTTAAAAAAACAGTGACCGCTTCTTCTCAGCCTTGAGGCGCACAGATCAGATACACCTGGACATGTGTGCGTGCGTGATTTTCTGGACTCCTGATCTCCGGTCGACTTCCTTCCCTTCCTTTTCCTGAAAGTTACAGCGCAGAGTAGGCGAGGCCCTGTTAGACCACCGTCATGTCACAGGCTAAGCCTCCCCTTCGGCGTTACTGAGTCCACATAGACTCCCCGCCTGCACCTCCGATGTCCGTAATGAGACAGTTCACGACGTGGCCATCAGCGTGTCACTTGCGGAGCACGCGGCAGAGCGTCACACAGGATTGAAATCGCCGGGTTGTGATTCTTTGAGAAGCGCGGGGAGCCGTGGCTGGGGATTCGTGCGGTTTGGGGCAGAGCGTTCTGCTGTTCTGTGCACGTCGCGTCTTTACGGCTCATACGGACGCCCGAGTGAGATGCAGTCAAGACCCCCGAATTCCAGCCGCGGTGGCAGAGGACACCTGCGCCTTCCATTTCTGTAAGCGCACGTTGAGGAGACTGTTCCCGTGTTCCTTTTCGTACCGGGTTTGACACCAGCTACTGGCCCTGCGGGCTGCATGACATATATGTCTCCGGCATCCTGAGGCATCGCTCCTTCTTGGAAAAAGAACTGAAACACAGTTCATGGGAAGCCGTGTTTGCCTGGGCCTGGATGGCTCCGGGCTTGAGCAGTGGCCTGAGCCCCCGAAGGTCACGGGTTCGGTTCCAGGCCACAGGCAGGTACCCGGTTTGTAGGTCCCGTCTCTGCCCCCGTCGGATGGATGCAGGAGGCAACCAATCACCCAGTCTCTCTCTCTCTCCCTTCCCTCCTCCCCCTCCCTGACGCGGTTTGTTTATGTATACAGTGTAACCTATTCAGCGCTTTGATACTTTCCCGTCTTTTGCTCTAGAAGCAGCAGGAGCGCTATATAAACTCGTCACCTGCCCAAAACCTTTGCAAAATGTGAGCATAAAACGTGGTGGGTTCTGAGGCTGGGTCCCTGGCCTGTTTGGGGCTGTTTTGCTGCTGTGTGGTACCGTCCCTCCCATTCTCCGGAAAATGCAGGCAGCTCCGCGTTCCTCTGCTCTCCTTAAGGCATAACAACACACAAAGGGAAATGCAGAATACCGACATTCACTTGGGTCGAGCGCGGCACCTTTAAATCAAGCAACCCCCTCCACCGTGCCAGGAACATATACGTCAGCCCCGTACAGGCATGCAGTCAGGCGACCTGCACATGCGTGTGCTTGGGAGGTGAGTCATATTAGCAAAACTGGATGAAGACGCAGAATCCTGAGCGTTCGCGGCCAGGGAGGAATATCAGAACCTCATTACTGCGTGTTTTACTGTACCTTCCACATTCCTCTTAACCAGGAAATTATAGAGAGAGCGGCTTTTAAGGCTCCTCACCGACGGCAGGCACTCCAGCAGCCTCTACGAGAATAAAGAACAAACGTGCAGGCTTAGCCTCTGACCCCAGGTGCGTGTCTGGTCTGTTTGGAGACATGTGATCTTCCTGTCAAGATCATGCGAATGCGGAAACCGCTAAGGCCTGTCAGGTGTGCGTTCTTGAATCACTCCGTCGGGATTTCCTGGGAGAATTAGGATTTGAGTTGGTGTTGAAAATTTAAATTTAAAATATGGAATGTAAGTTGCTAGGAAATAGGGATTTGCAGAAGGAGAAATATTGTGACATATTTCAGTTGAGAATCTGGCCATCTTCGGTAAGAGTTTGCCTAAGTTGAATTTTTTTATGAATCTAGTGAAAAGTACCCAGGGCAAAATTAAAGGACTGATCAAGGGTCTCTTTTATTTTATTTTTTTCATATATTTTTGTTGGTTTCAGAGAGGAAGGGAGAGGGAGGGAGAGATAGAAACATCAATGATGAGAGAGATTCATCGATTGAGCTCAAAACCTGGGCATGTGCCTCGACCTGGAATTGAACTATGACCTCCTGGTTCCTAGGTCAACACTCAACCACCACTGAGCCACGCGGCCCGGGCCGAAATGTCGTACTTACCGTAATGTTCTGTGGATTGGAGAAAGGGAAGCATCAGCGTGTTGTTCCACTTGTTTACCAGTCGTCGGTTGCTTCCCGTTGGGCCCTGACCGGGCATCCGCCTGCCACCTTGGCGTACGGGAGGGCGCTGTAACCGACGACGCTACCCGCCGGGCGTGTAATGATCTCTCATGCGTGGTTTAGCGTCCTCTGGCCCCGCTGAGCTCTACAGGGCTAGCTCCCAGCATCCTCCACGTCCCCTCACGCTAACCAGCCAACATCTATCACAGGCCCCCACACACGCTCCGACCGCCGCCCTCCTGGCTACGCCTGTGTAGGTTTTCCTTCTTTGAGCCTTTTCTCTTGGTCCCATTGAGAGTGAACCTCCCTCCCCGGCCGGTGTGGCTCCGTGGATAGAGTGCTGACCTGCGGACCCAAGGGTCCCAGGTTCCGTTCCCAGTCAAGGGCACGGGCCTGGGTTGTGGGCGCGATCCCCAGCATGGGGCGTGCAGGAGGCAGCCGATCAGTGACTCTCTCTCATCATGGATGTCTCTCTCTCTCGCCCTCTCCCTTTCTCTCTGAAATAAAGAAATGAATATATATAAAGAGTTTTTAAAGAATAATAAAAACCAAAAATGGAATGAAAGAGTGAGGCTACCCTTTCCAGGTGTGTCTCTATAGGCTCAGGTCCTGTGTGTCTGTGTAGGTTCAGTCCTGTGTGTCTGTGTAGGCTCAGGTCCTGTGTGTCTGTGTAGGTTCAGTCCTGTGTGTCTGTGTAGGCTCAGGTCCTGTGTGTCTGTATAGGCTCAGGTCCTGTGTGACTGTATAGGCTCAGGTCCTGTGTGTCTGTGTAGGTTCAGTCCTATGTGTCTGTGTAGGCTCAGGTCCTGTGTGTCTGTGTAGGCTCAGGTCCTGTGTGTCTGTATAGGCTCAGGTCCTGTGTGACTGTGTAGGCTCAGGTCCTGTGTGTCTGTGTAGGTTCAGTCCTGTGTGTCTCTGTAGGCTCAGGTCCTGTGTGATTGTATAGGCTCAGGTCCTGTGTGACTGTATAGGCTCAGGTCCTGTGTGTCTGTATAGGCTCAGGTCCTGTGTGACTATATAGGTTCAGTCCTGAGTGTCTGTATAGGTTCAGTCCTGTGTGTCTGTATAGGTTCAGTCCTGTGTGACTGTGTAGGCTCAGGTCCTGTGTGTGTAGGCTCAGGTCCTGTGTGTCTGTATAGACTCAGGCCCTGTGTGTCTGTATAGGCTCAGGTCCTGTGTGACTGTGTAGGCTCAGGTCCTGTGTGTCTGTGTAGGCTCAGGTCCTGTGTGCCTGTATAGGCTCAAGTCCTGTGTGTCTGTATAGACTCAGGTCCTGTGTGTCTGTATAGGTTCAGTGCTGTGTGTCTCTATAGGCTCAGGTCCTGTGTGTCTGTGTAGGCTCAGGTCCTGTGTGTCTGTGTAGGCTCAGGTCCTGTGTGTCTGTGTAGGCTCAGGTCCTGTGTGTCTGTGTAGGCTCAGGTCCTGTGCCTCTGTGTGTTTGAAGCACGCTGTGCACATGTGAATTACAGCAGGTTTCCTGCTCCTGGTTAAGCGCAGGGAGAAAGCTGGGGCTTTTTTGTATCTTGTCCTATCTTCTTTGCCCAGCACATGCCACAGACTGACTCCTGGGACTTACTCACATGTCTGTGTGTTGACTGGGCGCTGTGGCCTCCACGAGGGTCCGGAGCGTGTTCGCCGATCCCGTGAACACGAGACACGGCCACGCCGGGCCGCAGGTTTCGGTGGGTGGGTGGGTGTGTCTGGGGCCATCGTCAGGTGGGCACGAATGAATGAACGCCCAGGAAGACAAATGGCTGGCTCGAAGGGTAGGAAAGCAGGAAGCTAACATTAGATAGAAAGTTCACGGGCTCGAGAACTTAATTGTGAGTTCAGGCTGTTCTGACCCGCAGTGGCTGTAAACCCTCATCACGCGGGGAAGGCCCTGGGATGCCGGTTTTCTCGGCCGTTCCATTGGGGGCTGGACGCTGTGCAGCGTGTTGCTTGTGAGGAGCTGCTTTTACACGTTCCCCGATTTATTCTCAGGAAAACCCTCTGCTTCAAAGGTGGCTTCTTGGCGCTACAAACAGGGAATCCGGGGCCTCGGTGCCTTCCGGGGACAGGAGGGAGGCGTCGTCATGGACAGCTCATCGCGGAGAATTTACTCAGCGGTTCCGGGCTCCCAAGAGCCGCCGGGGTCACCATCACATGCCTAGCGGGTGAGGGCCCTTCTCCACTGGAGTCGAGTTGCCTGACCTCTTAAACCCACTTGCATTTCTGGTGCTTTTTTTAAACACAGGGGCTTCATCTGATGCAGGCAGGGATCCCCTTCGCCTGGGGAGCTGCCCGCGCACACCTGTTCCCCCCGCAGGCGTGGCTTCCAGCAGCCGCTGGGCTGGAGGCGGAGGGGAGGGGTCAGCCCGCCCGTTCTGATGAAGGACTTAGATGCCGTGTCTAAGTCCGTCCACGCCAGATGGTGGCCGCCAAGAGCTGACCGGTGTCCGTCTCGGCTCTGAGCTCCACTTCGGCATGTACATGTACTTTTTAGAAAATTAAGAAGTTACGCTGAGGAAGAAAGTAGCCGGTCTGCGCAGTGTACCGTGTTTAATATTCTGGCGCAAAAGTGAGTGTGACCCGTGCGTTTCGGGAGTGAGTCCCACAACGCGGGTGCGAGGAGAAGGTCAGGAGTCTGTTGCCACAGACTAAATAGTTCTCTGTCTTTGTCTTCTTTAGACGCGTATGCATGCTGTGGGGTAATGGCTTCTAATTACTAAATCATGCTAGATCTTTCCATCTAATATTTTCTCATGCGATGTATGATAAACCAAGACCCTCGTATTTTGAAATTCCTAAGTCGTTCTTATTTCAAAAGATTGAGCACTTGAGAAAAATACACAAATTAGGATGGTATGTTGATGAGTTCCATAATTAAATGCAGGTTCTTACCTGCTAGTGTAACACGTAATTGAAGATTCTCATATGATGGCAGTAACAGGTTTTCACAGTAAGAACAATATAATACACGTTGCTTGATTTTATTCTCACAGCTCATATTCTCCCAAATACGGAAAGCTGATAATACCAGTGTTTATGGTGATTTGCTGTTTCATTTCTGTTGTAAAAGGAGTGACTAAGTCACTAATACAGTCATGCTCAGGTAACGGGCTGAGCTGTAGACTCGTGGACCACACAACGCAGAAAGCCAGGCCCTGGCAGCGAAGGGCGAGCTGCCAGGTGCCCTTTGGCAGGTGAGGCAGTGCGCTGGGTGCCTGCCCGGCTCCGCTGTCCTGCGTCCCGCTCACAGGCCAGTCCGAGGCCCCTGGCCAGCGTCCCTTTTTTGGTACTTACAAGCGCCAGGTGCCTGACATCTCTAAAATGTCCTTTTAAGAAGCGTACCGGGATAGCACGTGCGCTGCCATCTGACAAGCGCACTGAGAACAGGGAGCCAGGGACTCCCATCGCTCAAGTCCCATTTTCCTCCCCACTGACGCGGGGTCCCGCGGTGCAGGGAGACGCCCCAGGGTCGCCTGATGGACTGCGGCTGTGGCCACGGCACGGCTAGCTTACGCACAGAGCGGGCGGCGGCTCCCGATGGATTCGGCAGCCGCTTGGCAGGCGTGCTCAGGCCCCCCGGTGACGGCTGGGCGTCCCCTTTCACACGCCGTTGCCTGTACGGAGGGAATGGGCCCGCCCTGCCCCGGGTGTGCGTTCGGAGTGCGGTTCTGCCCTCGAAGGTCAGAAGGAGCCCTTGGCCTGCCTCGGGGACGGAGTGGGAGACTCTGAGAAGGGGTTAGGGTTAGCACCTGTCACACGGTAGGAGCTCAGCGAGTACGGTTCCCTCTCTTAATTAAGTCCAGGAACTTCTCCTTCCCCGGGTTTTCAGTCATGCAGTTTTGGCTTTACGGGCGTTAGGGAGGGCCTGTCCCAGTGTGGTCCCTTGGCCAGCAGGTGGCCGTGGGCACCCAGGATCTCCTGTCGGGCAATCCCTGGCACAGCAGGACGTTGCCGTGTGCTTCACGAGCGCAGCTGGTGTGGCTCCTTGCGCACGCAGCCCTCGTGCAGTCTGTCCAGCACCGAAGATCACTAGGAAAACTACAATCAGAACATCGTTTAGAGAAACGTCCAGTTCTTTCCAGAGGCTGTTATTCTGCTATGCTGCTTAAATGCTAATTGTTAATGCATATTTCTGTCCGTGAAACAAATACCTTTTCTTCTTTGTAATGTGACCACGAAGTATAGTATTAGTTCCTACACACGGAAATGCGGGCTGTTTAACCTTTAAAACTGGTCTGGCATGAATATTGGGTCTGGTACTTCCTTTTTTTTAATTCTGACACTTAGATGTCAGTAGATGAGTTCCTCTTACTCCTGGTTCGTAGCTGGTCATGTAGGCCTCACTCTTGATTTAGCCTATTTTTTTAAAAATCTTTGCTCCTCATTCCAAAAAGACATGTATTCTACCTTGTGTAATAAGTGTTCTTAAATGTACACACGCTCTGTATAACACGTAGTTTCCAGTGCTTTAAATATATGTAAATAACATGGTACCACATTCATTGTTTTATACTTTTTCAATGTTCCCGCATGTCTAGCTGCACATTACCAATATCATCCATATTCTACTTACCCTCCCCCAAGAATGTAGATATTTAGATTGCTTCCTAAACCATGCTGCTACTACTACTACACACACACCCTCACACACTCACACACACACACACACATACATACACACTCACATACACACATATACACACACAGTCACACAGTCACATACACACACTCACACACACATATACACACATATACACACACATACTCACATACACTCACACACACATACACACATACACACATACACTCACACACACATATACACTCACATACACACTCACATACACACACACATACACTCACACACATACACACTCACACACATGCATATACACACACATATACACACTCACATACACAATCACACACACACATATACAGTCACACACATACACATACATATACACACATATACACACATACATATACACACACACTCACACACACACACACTCACATATACACACATACACACTCATACATACACTCGCATACACACACATACACACACACTCACATATACACACATATACTCACATACACACACTCACACACATACATATACACACATATATACACACATACACACTCACACACTCACATACACACACACTCACATACACTCGCACACATACACACTCACACACATACACATACACACATATATACACATACACACTCACATACATAATCACATACACACACTCACACACATACACTCACACACATATACACTCGCACACACATACATATACACACATACATACACATACACACTCACATACACACACACTCACATACACACACTCACTCACATACACACACACTCACATACACACATATACTCACATACACACACACGTACATATACACACATATATACACACACTCACATACACACACTCACATACACACTCACATACACACTCACACACACATACACTCGCACACACATACACACTCACACACATACATATACACACATATATACACATACACACTCACATACACACACACTCACATACACACACACACTCACATACACACACACTCACACACATATACTCACATACACACACACGTACATATACACACATATATACACACACTCACATACACACACTCACATACACACTCACATACACACTCACACACACATACACTCGCACACACATACACACTCACACACATACATATACACACATATATACACATACACACTCACATACACACACACTCACATACACACATACACACTCGCATACACTCGCACACACATACACATACTCACACACATACATATACACACATATATACACACATACATACACACTCACATACACACACACTCATATACACACACACTCACACACACACACACACACACACTCACTCTAGACTTTTATTACAAGTTGTATCAGACTTCAGCAAGAACTCCTCTGAATTATCAGCCCACAGTGGCCGGCCTGATTTGTAAGCTTATGGACAGAGTTTGACTACGTGTTCCTGGAAAACTGTTTTTGACTGTCACTGGCCAAGCAGCACCCAAGGATTGGGCCATGTTTCCCCCAGAACTGGCATAGTCCTGCTGTTGCTATTCTTGGCTGTGTTATTTTTGTCTCACTTTACACGTGGTGGACTACGTGTTAGTGATGGAGGCATCGCTTTTGATGTTCCACCTTGATTTTGTTTTCCGTTCAGCTCCCAGGAGGTCCCTGTTCAGCTCCTGCGCAGGGCATCTGCCCAGGTTTCAGGCTTGATCCATGACTTCCATGGAAACTTCAGAAGAGTCCTCGAAGTGAGAGCTGATAAACTAATTCTTGAGAACCTCTTCTCCTGTAAATGTATCCTAGAATCGGTGGATGCCGGAATTGAAATACGTTCCCTGTAGGTTTATGATACGGACGCCCCGTATCTCCGGCCTGAGCACCTTCACAAGCACTTGGAGGAGGCGCCCATCCCTGACCTCTCTTCTCGTTTGTGAGAAACAATGGAAACCACAGCACACGCCTCCGTGGGCCAGGCACGTTATGGCCAGGCGCTGGGCTGCCTCTCCGTCCTCACCTCTCACACGCTCTGCCTAGTACATCAAACCCCGGCGATGCCGCACGGCCTTGTTCCCAACCTCATCCCGTGTTGTCCGGCTTCTGTGACTACGCACGAGCGATCTCCTCTTGCTGGGACCTGTTCTCACGTTGCTTTTTTCTATTTTCATAAAAGGTGTGTTTATGGGTGTCAGAGAGGAAGGGAGGGGAGAGAGAGAGAGACATCCACGAGGAGAGAGAGTAATCGGTCGGCGGCCTCCTGCACGCCCCACCCTGGGGATGGAGCCCACAACCCGGGCCTGGGCCCTGACCGGGAACCGAACCGTGACCTCCTGGTTCATGCGTCAACACTCAGCCCCAGAGCCACCCTGGCTGGGCTCACTCTATGTTTTGATGTAAAAAGGATAATAGAAGCTAGAACCCTAACAGTGATTTGTTGAGCGAGAAGGATGAAAGGTTTCTAAGGAAGATTTAGTGTCTAAATGTCATAAATTGTAAAAACAGAGGTTGCGAAGAACACCGTGTTCTGTAGTTCTCAGTTCGCATGTACCTGTGCGCTCTCTCTGTGTCTGAGCGTGTGCCTGTACGCTCTCTCTGTGTCTGAGTGTGTGCCTGTGCTCTCTCTCTGTGTCTGAGCGTGTACCTGTGCGCTCTCTCTGTGTCTGAGTGTGTACCTGTGCGCTCTCTCTGTGTCTGAGTGTGTACCTGTGTGCTCTCTCCGTGTCTGAGCTTGTACCTGTGTGCTCTCTCTGTGTCTGAGCTTGTACCTGTGTGCTCTCTCTGTGTCTGAGCTTGTACCTATGTGCTCTCTCTGTGTCTGAGCTTGTACCTGTGTGCTCTCTCTGTGTCTGAGCTTGTACCTGTGTGCTCTCTCTGTGTCTGAGCGTGTACCTGTGTGCTCTCTCTGTGTCTGGGCGTGTACCCATGCGCTCTCTCTCTGTCTGGGCGTGTACCTGTGCGCTCTCTCTGTGTCTGAGTGTGTACCTGTGTGCTCTCTCTGTGTCTGAGCTTGTACCTGTGTGCTCTCTCTGTGTCTGAGCTTGTACCTGTGTGCTCTCTCTGTGTCTGAGCTTGTACCTGTGCGCTCTCTCTCTGTCTGGGCGTGTACCTGTGCGCTCTCTCTGTGTCTGAGTGTGTACCTGTGCGCTCTCTCTGTGTCTGAGCGTGTACCTTTGTGCTCTCTCTGTGTCTGAGCTTCTACCTGTGAGCTCTCTCTGTGTCTGAGTGCCACCTCTTCACGTGTCGGAGCTCCCAGGCCACGCGCCAGGCACAGGTTGCTGCTGGAAGAGGCCCACCTCGCGTGCAGCAGGCACACTGCGGGAGCCCCTCCCACCCGCTCTGCCCGCGGCTCAGTGTGGCTTCTCCGTAGCCTTTGTGTAGCTTTCTGTCAACACTGCTGACAATGGCATCTTCCTGCCCGGCCGGCGTGGCTCAGGGGCTGAGCATCGACCTAGGAACCAGGAGGTCAGGGTTCGGTTCCCCCTCAGGGCACAGGCCCGGGTTGTGGGCTGGATCCCCAGTGTGGGGTGTGCAGGAGGCAGCTGATCAGTGATTCTCTCTCATCATGGCTGTTTCTATCTCTCTCCCTCTCCCTCTTCCTCTCTATCAATAAAAAAATATTTTTTAAAAAAATGAAAACTTCCTGAAATACACAGGCTGACCAGCAATCATACATTTAAATTAAGACAGGTTTGAATGTTTTGCATTATCAGTCTCCTGTATTTAAATTTTAATTAAGTTCATATTTTAACCAAAAAAAAATGCGTTATTTTTAAACTTCTAATCGCTTTTAAAATCTGTGCGGTTTATTTTCACTGTGTGAGTTCTCTTAGGCCTCCATCGGCCTCTCTGGCACAGACACTGCCAGGGTTAGGGGGTAGCTCAGACCGAGCCCCCCAAAGTCGGACTCACTATCCAGGGCGTGAGCCCTCAGGGCAGTTACCTTAGCCCTTCCCGTCTTGCTTTCATCGTCTGTAAAATTGTAACCGGGCAATCAGTGGGTCTGGGCTGCCTGTCAATCCAGCAGAGACAGGATTGAGTCCTTATGAGCGTCTATTCCAGTCTCGCGGGCAGTGTGGGAGAGCAGCGGGTCACCCACAAAGATCTGCTCTGCTTCCCCCGTGAGCCAGCCGCTGATACCCGGTAGAAGGACAAAGGTCACAGGGGGAAGTAGGCAAAAGGGAATGCCCAGTGGGCAGTTCACAGGTAATGGGGGCTGGAGGTTTGCACAGGCCTGTGGGTACGAAAAGGGCTGGGGGCTTTCAAAGGGCTGGCAGCTCTGGTTTCTGCAGCGTGAAAGGTTGTTAATCTTTCCAAGGTCATAGGCAGCTCCCAGACGGACAGGGTGGCCCACATTTCCAGGTGTGCTCCCAGGTCCCACAGGCACCTCCCAGCCGGGTGAGCCTGTGCCTTCTTTAATCAGAACAACGCAATCACGGCTCACAGAGCGAGATGAACGTTCTTACCATTCTGGCTGGTCCCCAACATTGTATCCCTGCCCCGTCACCGGGAGGCTAATCATGTTCGGCCAGGATGGCGGTGTCAGGGCTGGGAGGGCCGAGGGCCGTGCTCATTGGCGGCCTCCGCACCCGTGACTGCTCCCTCCTGCCGCGTGGTGTCTGCTCCACCCCCAATTCTGGTCCTACATTTTTCAAGTTAAAATGTTTCTCTTTGCAAAACATCCCTTTTCTTCGGGGTACTTGGAACCTACGATTATTTCCTGATGGGCTTGCCTGCGGGGCTCACCACGCTCAGATGCACAGCCCGTTGGAGGGGAAGTTGGGCAGAATTAGCCCCGGGCAGCGCCTGCTGGCCCCGCTGGGAGGAGCAGCCTCCGTACAGTGTTGCTCTCACGTGGGAGCTGGGGCTGCATTTTCATCATTGCAGGTGCCTGGCAACCCCTGCGACGTGACACGTACAGTGTCAGGCTTGCCTCTTTGTAAAGTATTTTCTAAAAATGCACGAAGGTAGAAGTTTTAAGGACTATTATTTCACTTTATTTTCTTCTCAGCACGACAGTTTCATTCTGTAGCCAGGAAATAAAAAAAGGAAGTCAGAAATGGATGACTTCAGGAAGTAGTAGAACTCCCCTAAAATTAATCAGGAATCCATCTTTCCCTTTTATACATATAAATTACATTCTGAGGGGCTCATCTCATCACCCCTTGTCTGCAGGGCCATCCTGTTGAGTGATGTATCTTGTAGTAAACATGCAAAACTTCTTAGGTGTGCCCTCCCCAGAACGCAGTGATACGCAATATACGTATTTCTCATCTAATTCACAGCACCAGCGTGGCCTCTCCCTGGCCCTTGCTGACCTTCCTCACCGACCCGTTCATTCCAAGTCGCTGAAGGGAAAGGGGCGTCTTTGTTGAACTGGTATGACACGCTTCGGGGAGACGGATATTTTTAAAGGATGTACTTTGCCTAAGAACATAGGTTTGCTTTATTCAGAGATCACACGCTTTTGTACAAAATAGAAGAATACAGTGATTGCTTCTCTGGAGGGATATCAACATTAGGAAGGAAAATAAACTTACACCCCGAAAAGCAATAACCAAATATTTAAAGAGAGGAAATAGCTTAGCTTAAAGTATAATTAATGGGGGAAATCAACTAGTTTGCAAAGAAATTGCTCTTCAGGAATATTGTGTGGAGAAGTAGTTCGGCTTTGAACCCAAATATGTTGCTGTTATTACTTACACTGACTGGAATTTTATCTTTGCTTTGCACATGTTAGCCATGAAATCATGGTACTAATTTTTGTTTCATTAAATTGGCTAATCCACAAAATAATACTTTAAAGATTTTATAAAACTCAGTAAGCAGTTTACATGTATATGAGTTATTTTCATATGTTTAAGCTAACATTTTTAACATATTGGGGAAGTCATCAAAAAATAGAGCCGCCACAAATCTGCCAAGAAATGGTAAATTAGTTCTTAAAATTGATATAATTATGTAACAGTTTGAGTGATTTAGCGTTTTACCACCTCTTGCTATGCAGGTGATAAAACAGATAAAATATAACAATGATTATTGTTTTTAAAGTGAGAAAGCGGGCAGTGTATTTACAGATTATGGCAGATGTGTTTATCCGGTACCACAAGGCCTACTACAAGGTATACAAACAAATCCTGTGAAATTATGACACAGGACGTAGAGCCAAACACTTAGTACAATAACGTAAGGCAAGAATTTGCCCTTCACTGAATTATAGTTAGCATACCGCTTTTAAATGTTGTAGAAGTAATTTACCTATTTTTAATGTATTTTTATTGATTTCAGGGAGAGAGGGAGAGAGAGAGAAACATCAGTGATGAGAGAGACTCATGGATCGGCTGCCTCCTGCACGCCCCCCACGGGGGATCAAGCCCCCAACCTGGGCCCGTGCCCTGACCGGGAATCGAACCCTGAACCTCCTGGTTCAGAGGTCGGCACTCCCTCGGCCACTGAGCCCCGCCGGCCGGGCTTGGAGAGGTAATTTAAACGCTGAACCCGTGTGGCCGTCCTGGTCTCTGTGTCCGGTAAAAAGGACAATCGCCACGGCCACACAGAGGCGCGTGCCGTTGAGCCTCCGTGTTCCAGTGCCCACGCGCGTTCGAGAGCAGCCTGTCCGGCCGGGATCTGTGGTTCGGGGTTTTAAAGGAATCGAGTCGGAGGGGGCCTGTGAGTTAGAAGTTCAATACAGTCTGTGGTGGGTGGGGACTGACGTTTAGGTCCTCCTATCGGCATTCAGTGAGGACTGGGACAGGGATGCCCCACGTCAAAGGCATCTTGTCTGGCGACGTTAGCCTTGAAGGAGGCATGACCCAGCACGCCCCGTTAGGTTGAAGAGCCCCTGAAAGCCACAGCCAGACATTGCGCCGTTTGGGCTGGTGAACGAACGCGGGTGAGAACGGGCTGCGTCTTTCACCGTCCCGGGGTTTGGTTACGGAGCCGTCTGCGTTTGTGACGGACGCGTTCTGCTCCGACGGTCCGATCCTCCTCAGTTTAGGGAAAGAGCTGGCGGGAAGGAACCTGACTTCTTGAAGACGGGAGGATATTCGCGTGTTCGGCCTCGGGTGACTGAGTCGGGTGAACAGAGTAGTGAAATGAAATGGAGCTGTGCTGGGTATGTGTCTCCGATGGATGTTTAAGGAGACAAATAAGCAAACACAAGTAAAGAGACGTGAGTGGTGACGTATCCCATATGGGCCTGATCAGAAAAAGGCCCATTTTAGATCTGCTCAGAATTTAGTTCTCTGTTCCCTGGCGGTGCTGTATCCCATATGGGCCTGATCAGAAAAAGGCCCATTTTAGATCTGCTCAGAATTTAGCGCGGTGTTTCCTGTTCCCTGGCGGTTGAATCAACATGGCCCTCTAGTTGCCCCTAGTTTCTCTGCTGTCACAGCACGGCCCCTTGTTCGAGCAGCGGCTTCCATTCCCCTCCGGCGTCCGTTTTCCTTCTCGGTGTTCCTTCGGTTCTTCCCACCACGTACTTGGGCGGCTCCTGGTAACCCCTCACGGTCTTGAGCTCCGAGTCCCTTCTCCCCTGGTTGGTGGGCGTTGGCTGTCGTGGTCCGGTTGCCTGTGAGGTTGTTTCTCCCTCTTCCCGGCCAGCTGGCCACCATCGGGACGGAGTGACCCCGGGGGAGAGCTGACGGGGCCTCCTGTGACGCTGTGTTTTCCAGGGCTGCGCAGAGAAGGAGAACGCCATCGCCAAGGCGCTGGGGGACCTGAAGGCCAATTTCTACTGCGAGCTCTGCGACAAGCAGTACCACAAGCACCAGGAGTTCGACAACCACATCAATTCCTACGACCACGCGCACAAGCAGGTGAGCCGGGGCCCGGACGCCGCCGCCGCTGCTGCTGGGCCTCCCGCCAACCGGCTGAGTCGTGGGGACTCTGCGAACAGGGCATTTCCTGTGTGCTTTCCTTCGTTACACGATTCGTAGAGAATAGACAGGCGGGGGTGGCCACTTGGGGACAAAGTAAAAGACTTGAAGAAAGCGCCAAATGTGAAGTCTGAAATCAACAGTTAATACCCAGACAGCGTTCAGCTGCCTTTTCGTGATCGGCGGTATTTTCAAAGCTTACACTCTGCAGCTTGGGATCTGTGAAGTATATTCAAATATGTAAATGTTGGAATATTTTAAGCAGCTAATGATACTTGTCAAATAGAAATGAATTTACTTCTAGTTCTTTATATAAAGCATTTACTATAAATCATGAAAAAAATGAGATGCTAAAAATAACCAGGGTGATTGGTTAAATAAGTACTTAACATGTGCCTAATTTATTTTATTTTATTTATTTTTTATTTTTTTAATTCTTTATTAATTACGGTGTTACATACGTGTCCTTATTCCCCCATGACCTCCCCTTCCCCCCTCCCTGATGCCCTCACCCCCCTCCCTCATGCCCTCACCCCCCTGTTGTCTGTGTCCATTGGTTAGGCTTATATGCATGCCTACAAGTCCTTTGGTTGAGCCCTGACCCCCACCCTCCCCCGCCTTCCCTCTGAGGTTTAGATCCAGAGACAGAGAAACATCGATTAGACCGTAATTAAGTTTATTTTCATGTTGCTTTATTTCCCTATCACTTGTAAATCCAAGGCGGACTTTTTTCAGTGCTCTGCAAGCGTGACTTCAAAGGCGTGATGAGGTCAGCAGTTAAGTAACTGACGCAGATTGCATTTTCCCGTCCCCTTGACGTTTATCAGGGCCCCTAAGCGGGCTCGCGCCCCGGTGTGCTGGCGCCTAGCCGTCTCAGTTACCACCCGTGAAGGATCTGTTCCTCATAGCCATCACTCACCAGTGTCACCCGTGCATGTCAGTTTGGTGCTGCTGAGCATCAGTAGGAAGAGGGGAGAAGTGATCACCTCGGTGCTGACGAACCCATTGTAGATATTTTCTGTGGCTCCTTTCATTCTCTCATCTCAACAGCTGTGCTCAGGCAGGCCGTGGAGGGACAGAGCTGGCTTCCTTCGTAGGCATCGCTGGTTGAGCACATGAAGGACGGGCCTTTCTGCTCCCTGGTGGTAGCTCCGTGGCACACCAGTTGAGGGGAAGGTTTTGGTGGAAATGACACTCGTTGTCTTCCTTAAAAAGGCATGCATGTTGCTCGATCTGAGCATTAAAATCCATCAGGGAATAGGACTGATTTCCTTCTGCCATTCCCTGGCGTTTGCTTTATGAAATTGGTTCTGGAACGTTGTTCCCAATGAGGCTGAGGCATCGGAGGAAAAAACCTAAGATATATTATTACACATGTGTTTCGCCGTGTAACCTGGGTGTTTGGAAATGCGTATGCCTCGGTGGGCGTGTTTGGAGAATGCCTCACCAGCTGTTGCTGCCCTCCTCTTCACTCAGCCGTAGGTGCTGCAAGATCACACTCGCTGGGAGGATCGCAGGACCTTTCCCATTCCGTTTTTAGTGACGTCGGGGTACTAGAGGCTGTCCAGAGGTGAGCTGGGGCCATCTGGCAGGATCTGGGCTACGATTCTGACGTCCAGAGGCTCACTTTAAATCAAATAACATTTATATGTTTTTATTGATTTCATATAGAAAGGGAGAAAGAGAAACATCCATGATGAGAGAGAATCATTGACTAGCTGCCTCCTGCACGCCCCACACTGGGAATCGAGCCCACAACCCAGGCAGGTGCCTTGACCAGAACAGAACCAGAACTGTGACCTCCTGGTTCATAGGTCAAGGCTCACCACTTAGCAACACAGGCGGGGCCAGAAGATCACTTTTGATAACGCCCAGGGCCATTGGACCCTAGAGGGAGACACACCACCTAAAGCACCGTGCACTCTGGTGGAGAGCGGAGGCGCAGTCTTTAATTTAACACGAGACGGTGCTGTGGCAGCCGGAAACACTTAAACCTGCACACTTTGCCAACATGTTAAAAACGTTAGCTTAAAAATATGAAAATAACTCATATACATGTAAACTGCTTACTGAGTTTTATAAAATCTTTAAAGTATTATTTTGTGGATTAGCCAATTTAATGAAACAAAAATTAGTACCATGATTTCATGGCTAACATGTGCAAAGCAAAGATAAAATTCCGTGTTGAAGCTGTATAAACGTGCATTTGCATGTATGTTTGAGTGCATTTGAGCACCTGGGGCTGCTCCATCATGGACATATGCTATGGCAGAAGCGGGGGGTGTGTGTGTGTGTGTGTGTGTGTTTCAGTATTATTTCCTGCTGGTTTCAGGTGCACAGCTCCGTGACTGACAAGCACGTAGTGACATAGTGTTCCCCTGGATGTTCCCCGTGCCCAGCTGGCCGGGCCGTAGTCACTGCCATATGAGAGACTGTTCCCTGTGCTGCCCCCACAGCCCCGGGGCTATCCGGTACCTGCCAGTCGGCACTTCTCACTCCCTCCACCCCAGTCACCTCCCCAGCCCCACGCCTCCCTGGAACCGCGGTCCGCTCTCCTCTCCCTGTCTTTCAGCTCCGCCTTCTTCCCAGGGCCGCGTCCGCATCACCAACGAGGGTTTGGACAGGGTATTGGCCCTCCTGGATCTCAGACTCACGAGTTCTACATCAGCAAGTGCCACGCACAGTTCGGACCTGTGTGCTCACCCGTGAAGAACCAGCTTGGATTTAATTTTCAGTTCCGTATGTTCTAAGTGCTTCTCTCCTATAAAAAGATTAGACCGAATGCCCGGCCGACGTGGCTCCGTGGTTGAGCGACGACCTGTGAACCAGGAGGTCAGGGTTCAATTCCCGGTCAGGGCACAGGCCCGGGTTGCAGGCTCGATCCCCAGTGTGGGGCGTGCAGGAGGCAGCCGATCGGTGACTCTCTCTCCTTCTCCCTTCCTCCTTCCTCTCTGAGATCAATAAAATTACATTTGTAAAAAAAAAAGGAGAGTAACCTCAGAGCCTGGTGCGGCCCACAGCAGACGTGCATGTCTCCAGTTCGACTAAAGGCCAGGAAAGGAGGTGGAGACACCGAGGGTCATGAAGTTGCTCCTCATTGCCATCTGATGACGTACGCATTCCCCACAGAAGTACATCTCTTCTGATGCCAGAATAATTCTTAAAGAAACATACCAGTCAGGAAAAATGGAAAAATGCAAAAATGCCATGTAGCGGAGAATAAAAGCACAGTTCTTCTCATTTACCTGACAGAAATATCGCTGACATTTTGTGTATCTTCTAGCATTTTTTCCTATAGATATAAATGCATTGGATAATACATCGATGGATGTGTTTGTGGCATTTATTGCTATAGATGGCGGTACAGTGGATGATGTTGGAAAATTATTAGCATGCAGTTTTTTAAATGACTATCGTAATACAATAATATGTCTCCTATTTTACAGCCGCTAGCATTACTGGTCACAGCCACCTTAGTATTTCCTTACGAAACTGAATCATAATTCCTAACTCTTCTTCATTTCCTGGCCACTCGGGCTGTTTTGTATTTTTTAAAAATACACGTGTCCGGGTTCTTATACTGGAGCTTGCCTGGCTTCCCCTGTACTCCCCAGAATCCTATTGAGATTTCTGCGATCCAGCGTGTGAAGTCTTCTGTCGCGTGAGAAAGTTCATCACCGATTCAATCCGGCGAGTGTTGGTGGCACTGACAGCGCACGAGGCGCTTCTGACTCGGCGCTTAGGAAAACGAACCGCCTGGCCCAGAAGTCCGTTCTGGACATGACAGACTGCAGACGCTTTCCCATTCGAACGAGCACGAGGCTTCTGTCCACAAAGAGAAACGCGAGTGAATGGAATTTAAGGAAGGAGCGGCCTCGGGGGGAGAGCGTGTGCGGATCTGATATGCATTAAGAGATTAGATTCCTTTAAAGCTGCCAGGAGGGAAGTCGGACTGCCGTGCGTCCGTGGTAGTAATGGGAAAAGAAACGTGAAAAGAGCCCTCCGCGAGTTCCCTCGGCATAATAGCATTGATTAAATAATGGCTGGAAGGAAATTACACAGCAAGTGTGATCCGTCCCCTCGCATACCTTGGCCTCCTCCGAAGGAATGCATTTGCTGACATTCTAAAGCCCTCGCTGAATGCTGTCTTCCAAGAAGGCTAAATTGATTCGGGAAATAGAGTTGGTGATTGAGTTGTAATTCTTTGAGGATATTACTTCTCTGCAAGATAGAAAGCATACTTAGGTATTTTTCAAAAGCCAATGAAAATAGTTCTTGATAGAAGCAACTCTTGGGAATTCAAGGGAAATTTTCAGCCTGTGGAAACAGTACTAGTGGGTAATATATTAACTTACTAAGAAGCATGTAACTAGAAACGGAGGTACTGGAACCATTCTAAAGAATAATGAATTTACTTGTAGTAGGAAAAACACTCAACGAGGCCATTCTTATTGCTCTAGACATATCTTACTCAGTACCGACTACATCCATCCTAAAAGATGGCAATAGAAACATTGATCTAAAATGTGGACGTGGTAGGAAGTTAGGTATCATCAGAGACTTCGAAGGAGGAGAAAGTGGTCTCTGACTAGGAAGTGAGTCCTCCAGTCTCACCTCTCCTAAGTGGGTATGTACGTTAAGATTATGGTCAGTGCCAGTCAGGGAAAAACTCAAGTACCGCTGGCTTATGGTCTATTTTTTCTCCCAAGTGACATAGGCAGTCAGTCCTAGGATGAAGCAAGGGTCAATGTTCTTATGCTCGAGCTTCCACCGCTCTCCCTGAACTGCCAGGGATCGTACAGAGATGCGTGTTTGCAATTTTGTGAAGCCTTCTGTCGCTTAGGACAGTTCACCACGCCCTCCTGTGCCACTGCAGTCTGACAGGCATTCATGGGCCCCTACGGTACAGGATGCAGGAGCCCAACCTTCTTTCTATCTATATCAAAGGCTAATACGCAGTCTGATCGCTCGCTCTGACATGTGCTGACCATCAGGGGGCAGCGTGGAACGAAGGAAGGTCGGAAGGCCCCAATCTGCCCTGATCGCTGGCCAGGCCTAGGGACCCTACCTGGGCACACATTTCTGCACGGGTCTCTAGTGATGCTGTAAGGAGTTTGTTTGTTTTCCTCTGTTACCCTTACCACCCAGGCCTTCTCTGTCAGACAGTAGCCTCGCAGTGGAAAGCTGGCTGCTGCCCACCTAGGTCTCACAAATGCACGTCGGTAGGAAACAAATCTGATTAAAGAAACAGCAAGGGAAGATCTCTTCGGAGACTTGGCTTTCTTTCTTTCTTTCTTTCTTTTTTTTTTTTTTAGGGATATCCGCCTCAGCAATATTTGCTTATAATCCAGCTAGTGAAAACGGTCACATGGCCACGCTTACTTGCAAAGGAGACTGAGGTCTTTGCTGTTTTAGTGAGTGCCTTTCTCTCCCCCAGTATTTGAATTCTGTTAACGAAGTACAAGGGTGTGTCCAGGGAAGGCAATCGGTGGTGCTCACACACGTCACAGCCAGACCGCCCACCCTCGGATCAGCGCAGTCAGTGCGTGCGGGACACCCTGACGATGGGTGAGGCATGCCATCTGCACGCTTCTGGATTGCGGTTTTGACAGAAGCGTCGCATGGAGGGAAGACAAGTCTGTATCCAAAGCTGATGTCCACTCCTGGAGGAACAAAGCACTGTCCTTTTCAGGAAGGAAGCTGCCCAGTGCCATCGCCTGCCTCCAGGCGACTGGCAGATGCCCTCGCTAACGGTGCCAGGTGGGGCTGGGGTGTCTCTGCTGCCGGCCGATGGCACTCAGCGGGTCACCCCCGGTGAGGGAAGGTCCCTGTTGCTGAGACCGTGAGGAAGGGCCCGGCCCGTTCTACCACTCGCGTGTGACTCGGGACACGTCTCTGTAATGTCCTCAGCTTCAGTTCTGTCTTCTCTAAATAAGGACATAATGCTAGCCTTGGCTGCACATGTTTCTTTTTCGATAAAAGTAATGTATAGAATATCGCTGAATAACTTTTATCGAACAGCAGCAGTTCTAAATAATTACAGGTGGCTGCTATGCATGTAAACTATTCCATCTTGTTAAACACGTGAATTACAGGCAAAGTATTCATTACACATCACTTACTTTGTTAACATGTGTTTATTGGTTGATTTCAGAGAGGAAGGGAGAAGGAGTGAGAGATAGAAACATCAGTGATGAGAGGCAATCGTGGATCGGCTGCCTCCTGCACGCCCCACATGGAGGATTGAGCATACAACCAGGCGTGTGCCCTGACTGGGAATGGAACCGTGACCGCCTGGTTCATAGGTTGATGCTCAGCTCCTGAACCACACTGGTCGGGAGATACATCACTTATTGACTATCAATTAAATATAGTAACCGTGATGCTACCCAACATTGGATACGATATCTTACACAATAAAAGCCTAATGCGTCAAGTGTCTGACCAATTGACCGTTCGACCAGTCGCTGTGACGTGCACTGACCACCGGGGGGCGGATGCTGTGACTGGTAGGTCAGTTTGCTGCTGGGGTCTGGCTGATCGGGACTGGGCGAGACGGGCTAGACATGCCCTGGAGCCCTCCCGCAGTCCCTCCCCGGCCCCAATTTTGCACCGGTGGTGTCTCTTGGCCTGGCCTGTGCCCTCTCACAATCTGGGACCCCTCGGGGATGTTGGAGAGCCGGATTTGGCCCGATCCCTGCAGGCCAGGCCAAGGGACCCCATGGGTGCACACATCTGTGCAGCGTGCCTCTAGCGCCCTCATATGCTGCTGGGAAGAGTTTAAAATGCTGTAAAGTTATAAACGGCATTTTGGAAAACCTAAAAAAGTGCACTTGTGTAAGTTTTATCCCAGTAGTTCTGTTTGTCGGAACCACCTACCTTTTGGATATGAATAGATATACAAAGCACAGGCATAAGAATGTTTGGGAAATTCTGGTTTGCAGTTGTAAAGCAAATGTGATTTACCCAGAAGGTTAAGCACAAACTCATGAGTTCTCTAAATGAGTCAGCGCCTCTCTCTCTGTCTCTCTCTCTCCCTCTTCTTACGCCGATTAAACCTTCGCCAGGCTACTCTCAAGGCAGGGTCATCATAACTTTCCCAACACCGGGGACGTGCTGAGACCCTGTTTGAGACTGATGACCTGTGTTGCCCTGTGGCATTTGGTTCTCTAAAGAGTACCAGACGGAAGTCAGCGGGAAAGTGGAGCGGGCCTTCTGAGATGGCACCGTGACCAGAGAATATTGATTCTTTAGGTTTTTCCTTTCTCTACATGCATATTTATTGAACTATATGCCAGTGTACATTATCATGTGATTTGTGATACAGTAGCTAGACCACATCCTTCCGCGAACTCCTTTTAACATTCTAATTCTCTAATTCTCGCTGACGGCCATTCTGACTTGACATTTATCACGAAGGATTTCTTCGGAGTGATTCTCAATAAATGGTCGCGGAAGCTTTAGAAATAGCATTGACATTTCCATAAAGCCAAGCAGCTATTATCTTGTATATTTATTTGTGTGGGGCTTAAGCTTTCTTTCTATTTGGCACTCCCTAAAGAATTTACTTGGTTTCTACTATTTACTTTTTCAAAATTACTCTCCCAGATAGGAAATAGGATGTAGGACTTCATTTTTGCTGCAGAAAAAAAATACAAGAAAGGATACAAAGACTGATAAATTCTAGCCTAAAACTAACCAACGTGTTTGGACAGGCCTAAAAGCTCAATTGCTGGATTTTCCCTAAATACGAGGCAAGCTTCTCCACTTCATCAGCAAGGCTGTCACCGAGATGAGGGAATTGTGTGTCCAGAGAGGAAGACTAAGGTCAACGGAACACTTGGTTTTTAAATAATGATTTTAAAATAATTTTTAAATGATTAGACGCATCTTCTAGAAACCCCGTCAATTGCATCATCTTAAAGTTTACTTGAAGCTCAAGCTATGATACTATGCAGGTGAAATGAAGCAGGTACAGTTCAGGATTCTCAGGAGCCTGATATTATTTCGTTAGTATTACTTTAATTTTTGAGGGAGGAAAATTCCTAATTTGAAGGATCTGCAAGGATTCACATGTAAATCAACAAATATTTATCACGCAGTCATTTTATACACCAAGCACTGTCCTAAGCCTTGGCACACATCAGCATATATATATACACATATAAGGCATTAATTAAAACTTTGTTCAATCACTTCTGAATGTGATTAGTCTATGTTTTATTCTCTGAGAGTCTTACTCTAAGGCTCACGATTGGATAACGACGTGAGCTTCATGAGGAGATACAGTACCTTAATCATTTGCAGTAACGCTACGCGCGGCTGTGAAAGACGGTAGTGCGATATTCGGGACACGGATTCCTTTGGTGTCCTTAAATACGGTCACATGCTGTCTATCGACTCTGTTCCAGTTGGCATACCCTTTTTCTAGCCTTCGACCCCCAAAATGAGCCCGTTAATACAGGTGAGAAATACACCTAACGTAAAAAGAGTTGACACAAAACACTACTAATTTTATTCTCATATCTAGACGTATTTGGGAAATATACCTAATATTCGAGAGGAGGGATTGTTTTAATGCCCTCAGTCAAGGCCATGTATCTTCATGGACTAATGTAAGGCATTTACTCTTCTCAGAACATATAAAAACTACCAGATGCCTCCGGTATGTATCCTGGGGGTACACGAGCTAACTTGGTTTGAGAATTAGGGGTTGGCGGGATTCCCACCGCGCGTCTACATCCGGCAGAGAAACCTTGGCAGGAGCAGCAATGCAAGTCCAGCACCCATCGTCTATGAAAACGGCCGTTTGAAATTCTAACCCTGCTCTTTTGGCTTCTGTAAATGCGTGCTTGCTTAAATCATAAGGAAAATAACACTACTCCCACTCCAGAGAGGCCATAAACCTTCCCCAGACGAGGTTATCAGTGCTGGTGCCAGGCCAGGCCTCTGGTTGAGGTCTCAAAGCCCCAGCACATCGGGGCTCTTTAAGAACTTGGAAAGGGGGCCGGAAACACCCCATATTGGGGAGACAAGGTAAAAACATATAAATAGGGAAAATTCCTGCATGTGGGGGCCCAGAATTTGAGAGACATTTTCCTCTGGGCCTGCGTGTAATAATAATAATAATAATAAATGTAACTCCATCTCTCTAAGCGTTGCTTGGTTCTTCTCCGGTTTTCTGTAACACACGTTTTCAATTCCTCTTGCCTCCGGCTTAGGGAGAGCTTTTAAGACGATGTCATAATACGTTTGGGCATTTTCTCAAGCCAAGAGGGTGAGGAACTGGTTCCGTTTGACGTGGGATGCCACAGACATCGTGTTTTCCTTCAATGAGGTTGGACCGCGTGATGTGTCGGGAAGGTTCAACAGTAAGAAGTGTAGCGCCTTGAACGCTGCTGTAGACCCACACGCTGTTCACCGCTCCCTGTGTTTCCCACAGAGACTCAAAGAACTGAAGCAAAGGGAATTCGCTCGAAACGTCGCCTCTAAGTCCAGGAAAGATGAGAGGAAGCAGGCCAAGGCCCTCCAGCGCCTGCACAGGCTGGCCGAGCTGCGGAAGGAAGCCGCACGGTGAGTGTGCAGGCGAGGCCGCCTCTTCGTAAAATGGGATGACCAAGAAAGGGAGAGGAGACACAGACCTCAAGGAGACATCTATTTATTTCTGAATCGGAGGAAGACTCACGTTTCCGTGGCTCCCTCGGGGTTCACTTACCAGGCACTTCTCGTAAGTGGTGGGACGCCACAGCACAGGGAAAGAAAGGCCCTTTTTGCCCGGCGGGCCAGCGTGGCTCAGTGGTTGAGCGTCGACCTGTGAACCAGGAGGTCGGGAGGGTTCCATTCCGGGTCAGGGCACATTCCAGGCTGCAGGTTCGATCCCCGGTGGGGGCGTGCAGGAGGCAGCCAATCAATGATCGTCTCTCATCATTGATGTCTCTATCTCTCTCCCCCTCTCCCTTCCTCTCTAGAATCAAAATAAAAATATATTCTGGAGGGTTTTTCTTTGATTCCCTCCGTCATCTCCATATAGTATTACCGATGTTAAATATTTGTGAAGTAAACGTAATTTAACTTTAGAAAATCCTGCAGTACTTCACAGTGTCCCTGAAGAGATGAGGGGGCGGGTACACAGTCTTGGTCAAGGGCACTGGCTGAGAGCATGCGGCTACCCTGTCTCTGCCGTAAACAGTACGCACCCGCTTCCGGCCAGCGCCGCCCGGTAGCCCGCACAGTGGCCAGCGCACGCAGCTGCCCCGTGGCAGCCGCCGGGACACAGGGCCGGAACGTGGGGGAAAGTTACAGAGCCATTTCCCGGGTGAACGTGCTGGACCCCCTCCCCGAACGTGCCCCGTCTCACGCAGTCACGTCTGCCACTCTTTTGCAGCGCGCCCGGGAGTGGTCCCATGTTCAAGTCCACGACAGTGACGGTGGGAGAAGCTCGTGACGGCATCACCTCCCGGGGAGCTGTGGCGGATTCGGTGCGCAGCCAGGAGGACCTCAGGTGCGGTTCGGTCCCCGGGGAAGAGCACGCGGTGGCCGCCCCAGCGGCAGACCCAGAAAGGGCGCCTCCTTACGCAAAGGTGCCCCTTCAGCCGGGCGAGCGAGCCCCGGGCGCTCACAGACACAAAACGGGCTTCTCTTTCGCGTTTCCCAAGAAAGCCTCCGTGAGGCTGGAGTCCTCGGCCGCTGCCTTCTCGGAGAGCGGCGAGGATGCCTCGCTGGCCCGAGGGCCCAGTAGGAGGAGTCGGTTTGTCCCCGGTCCTTGTCCTCTTCAGCTGCCTTCCCCGACGGACGTGCTCCTGGGTCCCGAGGAGGACGCTAACACTCTTCATCCGCCGGAGGGACTGTGCAGCTGCAAAGGAACGGCTCACACGCAGGCGGGGAGAGAAGCCGCTGGTGAAAACCATACATGCGCATCCCCGTCCTCGTCCTCTTGCCCGCTGCAGCTCCCTTTGTCTTCGGAGGCAGCCGACTGTCACAACCCGGCGGCGCCCGCAGATCCAGCTGTCGGGAGCCAAGACATACCGGAGGGCTGTGCCGACCCCGAGTCCTCGGGAAGTGGGGGCGCCGCTCTCGGGAGGGCTGCGGACGGCACGGCTTGGCCGGCCACCCCAGCGGAACGTGCCAAGGACGGTGATGCACCGGCCGTCGGGGCGGAAACGGAACACCGCGCTCCGGAGAGGCCGGGCCCTCCCGTTTCTGAAGAGGCTGCTGTAGCATCACGTCAAACCCCGGATTTCTCTAAGAGACCCTGGGCGCCGTTCGTCCCCGTGCTCAACAAAGACGGGTCCGCCGTGCTTCCGTGGCCCTCGGAGATGCTCGTCTACACAGCCGCTCAGCCGCCAGTGTCCTACAGCTGCAACCCCCTCTGTTTCGACTTCAAGTCCACAAAAGTAAGCAGCCCTCTGGAGAGACGCACGCCGCCCCTCGGTGGGCTCTCTTCCCAGCCGAAGCGGGGAGACGTCGGCAAGAGGCGGGTCTGGGGCGTCCGGGGCAGCGCTGTCACAGGCCCCGCAGGTCGTGACGGTGAGGGAGGCAGAAACGGATCCGCCCCGGCCGCTCCCCTTCTGGCTGAAGGGTCTCTCTCCAAGAGTCGTGATTCTGCAAGAAAGGAGACGAGAGATCAGAGGTATCCCCATCGCTCCTGTCGGAGCAGAAAGACAAAAAGGTACCGCTGTATTCAAAAACGGGTAACACAGAACACTCACGAGGAGTGCCACCGAACGAGGTTGAAGGATACGCACGGACACGGGTTCCATCAAAGCCAGAGAAAGAAAAGACGAAGGCAGTCGTGTCCCCACCGCGGTGGGGCGGAGGCCGAAGAACCAGTCACAACTCCCTTCGGAACTGGGACAGAAAGCGGCCGCCCGGACACCCCGAGGAGACGCCCTCTGGAAGCAGCTCCCGAGAAGCGGGACTTGGCTGTAGCGCCCCTAGTAGACGCCCACCAGCTCCCGGGTGGAGAGCCCACGCCAGCGTTTCCGTTCTTACGTGAAACCAGGGAAACGTGTGCAGCAGGGAACGCTGACCGCAGTCACCGTGACGGTGTCCGCGCTCCACATCCCTGTGCGCAGAACCGGACCGTTTTAAATGGACAGCCCAGCCCCGCCAGCGTGCGTTCCGGGAAACGTGGCTCCGCGCTCGCCAGAGCGTCCTGCGGTTGCCCGGCCGCGGCGCCCAGCTGCGGTCAGGGTCCCGGACGCGTCTTTCTCCCAAAGGGCACGACCTGCGCGCCCCCGAACCCCGCCGTCAAGCGGGGCTATCGTTCTCTCGTCAGCGAGCCCGAAAGGTGCCACCGAAAACGAAGACCACACTTCCCTGCGCCCGCTCCGGACGGAGGTGTACGCCCGCAGCGCGCTTTACCGGGCGGGGTCGGGGCGCCACCCCGAGCGCCAGCGCCCTTCAGGCCCAGAAGGAGACGGAGGCGGAAAAGGGGCCGGCTTGGCCCCGGCCGTGGTGCCCTGGAGCTCAGGCAGTGTGCCGACCATCCCGGGAGAGCGGCTGCTCCCGCAGGCCCCCCCGGCCCGTTGATGAGCGCAGAGGAAGCCGAGGCACCCAGGCCACAAGGCATGGCGCGTGTCCACAGGAGCTCAGAGCAAACGGGCCCAGCAAAAGCCAAGCTGACGGCACGCCCCAGCAGCCCCCCGCCCTCTGGACGCGATGGGGGAGCTGAGCATCGGGTCCCCGAGCCCACCTCTGGCTCCAGGCCCGAGGTTTCCGAGGAGCCCACCTCTGTCTACGCAGCTGGCGCCCAGGCAGAGGCGGAAGTGGCCGGCGCCCTGCTGGGACGCCAGGACAGGAGCCAGAGGGCGCCTATCAGGGAAAAGCAGATGCCCCCCAAGGTGCCTCCTGCAGACAAGACCTTCCGGCAGCCCCTGCCCACGTCGCTCCTTGGCCACTGTGAGCTGGCCCAGGCCCTCCCCCAGGGGAAGGAGGCCGCGGCCGAGGCCTCCTCCCCCGAGTGGCTGCGTACCCATTCGGGCATTCTTCAGGCGCCCCCACCGCGCCCCTTCAAGGAAGCACAGGTCAGCGGCCACGCCTTGGTCACCGCGGAGCAAATCCTGGCTCCGCTGGCTCTGCCGGAACAGGCCTTGCTGATCCCGGTGGAAACCCCAGACAAAGGCAAAGCTATCCCGTGCGAGGTCTACCAGCACATCCTCCAGCCCGGCACGCTGGCCCACAAGGTCAAGCTCGCCTTCCCCGCCTCTGCCCTGGCCCCGCCCAGCGTGCCTCTGCAGCCTCTGCCTCTGCCGCAGCCCCTATGCTCTACCTCTGTCACCACCATCCACCACACCATCCTGCACCATCAGACGGGGACCTTGAAAGTGCTCCAGCCGCACCAGCGGTTCCTGTCCCAGGTCCCCCCTCTCACCGGGACCTCCTTACCTCAAACTCCCATCTCCAGAGGACCCCTGGGCGCCAGGCTGTGTCCCGGGAACCCGCCCACGTTAGTTGCGCCTCCTCCCATGCCCATCATTCCAGCCTCCGTCCTTCATCCCAGCCCCTTGGCCTTCCCTCCTCTCCCCCACGCCCTCTTCCCCTCCCTGCTGGCCCCCCACCCCGCAGTCATCCCGCTCCAGCCCCTCTTCTAGGGAAAGAAATCAGTGAAAACGGTGGCTGTGTGCGTGGGTGCTCATCCAAGGGGGTCCTTGCCCCTTGAAAGGTGGGGGAAGCCAGCCACACCATGCCTCGCTGAGAGGAACGCACTTACTGTAAGTCTAAGGATGCAGAAGAATTCCTAGTTTCTGATATAGAATATCAGTACCAAGGCACTGAATCGTTTCGAAATCAACACACTATAGGCTGTATATGAAGTCGATGTCTTAAAGAGTATGTATAATGTACATAAAATATATTTATAGGACTGTAATGTATGTTGTAAAGTATGCTCTTTTTTTTTTTTTTAATCTCTGTGTATATGCACCTACTCAATGTTTAGACAAAGCTGACTATGTTTTGTACCATGTTCCTTGAAACCGTACATTCGGTGAAAAATATATCTTGCAATAAATTTTGGTTAACTATTTAAGTAAAACAAACTTCTGTTTTTAGTTGGCTTTGCCATTTAGGGATTGTGTAGTGACGGTTGGTTTCAGACTTAGGCGATTTCTTCTCTCCGTAGACATCTCGAGTTCTGCAAAGTATCTCCAGAGTTCTATCAGTCCTTCAGCTTCCACACCCTCTCTCAGAATAAGTGTAGCGGATCCATCCGCTGTCCTGTTTGTTCTAATGCTGTCATCCTCAGAGTTTCCTCAGTTTCCTGAACAGCTGGCTCTCTAGACAACAAACTCTGGAAATTCATGTGAAAATAATGTTGTGTCTGGAGATAGAGTAACTCAACCTATGCAAAGTACATAGTATTCTTCCAGGAACTGTAAAACTAGTAGACAAATAGTAAGTTCTTACAACAGTTTTGTATGTTAAAAGTTCTCAAATTCACTATATTTATTTTCCACCGTTGCAGGGAATATACCTACGTAAGGGGTTTAGTATGGCTTAAGGAATAGAGTTAATTCAGAAGTCACTCTCCCTTCTGTAACATCTTGGGAAGAATGACCTCGACACAGTCTGTATCGAGCTACACCCTTCACTGAGGATCTGGCGGCGGGAAGGAGCGTAAATAAACAGTGTTTCCTTCTGCAAGGCGTGCTGGTGGTCGTGTGTGCGTCCTCTCTCCAAAGCGCCGGAGCCATGGCCAAGTCTTCGCAACGCCCTTCCTGCTCCGCTGTGTTTCTCGTGGCCCCTGCGCTGGGTTCACTGAGGGCTCTGTGTGTCCCGGGGACGGTCGTTACTTAACAGGGAACACCGCCCTTTTGCTCTGACTTTCTCCATGTGCACCTGCCCCGTCCTTGCCCCTTGGGGACACAGCGTCGGCCTGCCTGGTAGACTGGGTCCGCCTCCCCGTGTGTGTAACCTCAGTTACCTCTCTAAAGGTTGCTGTTTCTTGCCATTTCGTTATTTTTTTATCCAATAGGTTGAGTTTGCATTCCCCGATGCCCCCCTCTCCGCCCACTGTGCTGTAGGCCGCATCCCTCATTCTTGTTCCTACTCCCCCCTCTGCTGGCTGCCCGGCTGAGCCACTGTTGGGGGGCCTGTCCAATAACCCGTTTACTTCCTCTCACAGATGACCCGAGACCAAGGCCGAGGCTCACTTCTGCCATCCGCCGAGGCTCACGGTCTCGCTGAGAGACGGAGGTGACAGCTCCTCCGTGTGGGGCGCTGAGTGGCACGGGATCTCGCCCACCACCTCGCCGCCTGCGGTGTGCCCCCCGTCCAACCTGGCTGCCTCGTGCGAGACGGGGCGCAGGTCTCCCGCACACGCAGCCGTCATTGCTCACCAGCCAAACGCCAGGCCAGACCCTGTTAGGGACACAGAGCGTCTTGCCGACGAGCACCTGCCTGTGCTCTGCCCTCGGGGCCCTGAGCTGTGGGATCGACTTGAGCCCGGAAGCTCCCGGTAGAAAATGAAGAGCTTTTCCATCATTTAAACCTTCCTTTTAATAATAACCACATTCTTTTTGTTAATGACGTTTTTGTGTTAGTCTTTTGGTTATATGTGTATAGGAAGTGTACTAATATTTTTACTTAGAATTCTGATTTTCACTGCTGCATTTTAATATTTTATTAAATTGTTAGAGTGCCTCCTCGCATTTTTATGGAATATATTTTCTATGTATGCATTGCCTTCACTCTGCTTAGAATATTCTATTGTACCAGTAGCTCGCTGCTGCTCGCCTCAGCTGGCCACCCCGCCCACCACCACTCTCTGCCACTCATAGCTCTCTGCCCCGCCCTCCTGCTGATTGGTCATTACGCATCACAGCGCGACAGCCATTTGCATATTACCTCTTCATTATATGAGATAGCTTAGATTTCTAAAAACACAGGCCTCCTTTCATTTGGATTAATCATGTGTTGAGTGTTGTTTGCATTAATCATGTGTTGAGTGTGTCATCTCCCATGTCACATTTGTAATGATTATGTCTGAGACTAGTTTCATTCCTTCACTTAACGTGATTCTACTCTTGGCATATTCATGAATAACAGAAGCAGGAAGCCCAAGGTATTTGGGGTGTGCTCCCGTACTGCAGAAAGGAGTTTTTACGACAGGACTTCTCCACGTAGGTTCTCCTGTCCTCATCACTCTTCAGTTCCCGTTACCGAGAACTGCGCCCAGAGCTGAATTCCCGTCAGGCCTTTGGAGAGCCAGGACTCTGTGGGTGAGGAGCAGGTTCTGCTGCTCACGGATGAGACGGCCCAGGTCCTGCCTCACGGGCCTGGCTCCACCGGGAAACCCTCTCCATGCACAGGCTCCTGGGTCTCCTCCCGCAGGAGACGAGGCTCAGGTTCCCTCCGAGCCGCCGTCCGCAGGACACTGCTCTGGAAATGGCCTGTGGCCGCCCTTTGTGCTGCCCGATGGACCAGGCTCTTCTTGTTGCCCAGCCTGGCTAGTGGATGCCGTGTCTGACCCTCTGAGTTGTGCTCTTCGAAGTTCACCTCTGCTTTAGAGGTCCTAGGTCAGCCCCAAATGTGTATGGACTTACGTTTCACATGACCCCCCTTTTAACACATTCCCATCTGGTCTCGGGTTTGACCCTGCCCAGTTATAGCATGTAAACTCAAGGAGAGTGTGTTTTAAAAATCTCACTTTTCAGCTGCCTAATTTTTTATCCCATATTACATTTCCCACACACTTCTCAAAATAACAAAGTTTCAAATGAATGCTTTGAGTTTCAGCTAATCTGCTTACTGCTTTAAACTTATTTCTCTTAACCGAAAGGATTGTGTAAGTGGCTATTACTTTAACTTATGTATATTGGCAGGGAATTTACCTTCCGATTAAAATGATAAGCCTAACACTGTCATGGGTTATATTGAATGGCTTCCATCCTCACAGCAGTTGGACTGAGAGCCATGCAGTGTCCTACTGACGTGAGAAACCTGCTTTCCCGCCTAAATGCACTGTCCGGGCTGACCTCCGAGCAGCCGCACCATCCTCAGGGGCGTGAAGCAGGAGGGCGCCCTTCCAATGCCTTTAGACACGAGTGATTTTCGTTGCACTTGTCACACCCAAGAGCTGCTGGCGTGCTGGCCTGCCCGCTGGGCTAACACAGACGGCTGCTTCGTTATCCTTTCCAATCGCTAAGCAAAGGTGGACTCGTGAGATTGAGACTCGGAATGCCTCTCGAGGACTCGTACAATGCACATCGCTCTCTCGGGCAGACAGTCTCTGCCCCGACCTGCCAGCCTGGGAGGCTCTGCAGAAAGGCGTCTGCGTGCCCAGCGTTGCAGGGTGCAGCGGCTGTAACCCTCACTGGCCACACCCTCTGTGCAGTGCTGGCCTGGGCGTTCGGACTGGAATGCCAGCTTACTAGATGTGAGGGTGAGTTTTAAAACAGCCATGAATACAGAGTGGCCTGCAAATCTATACTAATAAAAGGGTAATATGCTAATTAGACCAGACATCTTCCGGACATCCTTCTAGACAAAGCCATGGTGGCAGGGGCCAAGGCAGAGGTGGTTAGGGGCGATCAGGCTGTCAGGGGAGAGCAGTTAGGGGGGCAATCAGGCCGGCAGGGGAGAGCAGTTAGGGGGGTGACCAGGCCGGCAGGGGAGGGCAATTGGGGGCAATCAGGCCAGCAGGGGAAGGCTGGCAAGCAGAAGTGGTTAGGGGTGATCAAGCAGGCAGGTGAGCAGTTAGGAGCCAGCAGTCCAGGATTGCAAGAGGGATGTCTGACTGGGTCTAAACTGGCAGACATGCCCTGAGAGTTCCCAGATTGGAGAGGGTGCAGGCTGGGCTAAGGGACCCTCCCCAGGCACGAATTTCGTGCACTGGGCCTCTAGTGGACTATAAAAGGGAATATAGATGGATGATAAACATAAAGCTCTCTCTACATGAAAAAAATAATACTTTATCGTCCCATCCACAGATTTAAACTGAACTGAACCCACCTGTAAACTGGGAGCTTGGGGGTTAGGGAGGGAAAGTGGATTATTATTACTTTTAATCTCTCGAGTGGTTCCTTGGGCGCGTGGATGCCGCTCCACGTGCTGAAAGCTTTCTCCTCCCTCCAGGACTCGTGGGCCTTGTCCCTTTGACTGTGTGTGTGTCTCTCTCTGTAGACTCAACCCAGAGGCTAATGGGACAGGCCACACTGCCCTGGGCACCCTGTCCCACAATGCCTTGCAGGAGGAACACCTGCACCTTTATGAGTGGAAGGGTCGGGGCATTGAGAGGATAGAAGGAGTACAGAGGGACAGTGTGCATGTCGGCATCAGGCCCTGAATACAGACAACCGCCCTTGGCAATGACTCAGCTATTCCCAGGGAGCTTATGTGCTGGCTCCTACCCAGGCTCCCCTGCCTTCAGGTGGGCCACCTCCCCTGACGGTCTCTTCAGATCTTCATCCTGGTTGGAGATACTGACTGCCATTCCCGCCTCAGCACACACGACATGTTCTCCAGCGGGGGCCGGACAGTGAGGATTGGCGCCGGGGAGGGCACTGGCAGAACAGACCGCTCTTCCTGGTCACTGCTCCGATTCCACAGGAGCTCCGAGCTGCAGGCATTGGCATCCCAAGGCGATGAGGCGGGTTTGGTCTTTCCAGAGAAATACACTCAACACGCGCACACACACCCCTCCCTGGAACTGCCGGAGGGTCCCTGCCTGGAATTCCTAGATGCTGCTCCCGTCACAGGACACCACCAGAGTCCAGAGGTGAAAAGAACAGCGTCTACGATGAGGAAAACTGTGAGCTGCTTGGGAGCGAGTGACAGCAAGTGGAGCTTAGGGGAGGGAGAGCCCACAGGCGAGACCGAGACACAAGCTCCTTGGAGATGAGAGGAAAGAGGGTTAGGGGCTCCAGAGAGAGAACGAGAGTGTGCACACGGGGGGATGAAGGGCGGGTTACAGTTAGGGTTAGGGTTAAGAATTTGGGTTAGGGTTAGGATTAGGTTTAGGGTAAGGGAGGGAAAGTGGTTAGGGTTAGGAATTAGGGTTAGGGTTAGTATTAGGATTAGAATTAGGAATTATGGTTAGGGTTAGGAATTAGGGTTAAGAATTAGGGTTAAGGTTTAGGATTAGGGTTAGGAATGAAGGCTAAGGGTAGAGTTAAGAATTAGAGTTAGGATTAAGAATTAGTTATAGGGTTAGGAATTAGGGTTACGGTTAGGGTTAGGAATCAGGGTTAGGGTTAAGGTTATGAATTTGGGTTAGGATTAGGGTTAGGGTGAGGAATTAGGGTTAGGATTAAGAATTAGGGTTAGGTATTAGGATTAGGGTTAATAATTAGGGTTAGGAATTAGGGTTAGGGTTAGGGTTAAGAATTAGGCTTAAGGTGAGAGGGTTAAGAATTTGTGTTAGGATTAAGTTTATGAATTTGGGTTAGGATTAGAGTTAGGAATTTGGGTTAGAATTAGGGTTAAAGTTAGGGTTAGGGTTAAGGTTAGGATTAAGAATTAGGTTTAAGGTTAGAGTTAGGGTTAGGAATTTGTGTTAGGGTTAAGTTTATGCATTTAAGTTAGGTTTAGAAATTTGGGTTAGAGTTAGGGTTAAGAATTAAGGCTAGGGTTAAGAATTAGGGTTATGGATTAGGTTGAGTCTCTATTGGCATTACTATTAGGAATCAGGGTTAGGGTTAGGGTTAAGAATTAGGGTTTGGTTTAAGAATTAGGGTTAGGATTAAGGTTATGAATCTGAGTTAGGATTAGGGTTAGGAATTAGGGTTAGAGTTAAGAAATAGGATTAAAGTTAAGGTTAGGATTAGGTTTAAGGTTATGAATTTGGGTTAGGATTAGGGTTAGGTTTAGGAATTAAGGTTAGGGTTACGGTTATGAATTTGGGTTAGGGTTAGGATTTAGGGTTAGGGTTATGGTTAAGAATTAGGGTTAGGGTTAAGAAATAGGATTAAAGTTAGGGTTAGGATTAGGTTTAAGGTTATGAATTTGGGTTAGGATTAGGGTTAGGTTTAGGAATTAAGGTTAGGGTTACGGTTATGAATTTGGGTTAGGGTTAGGATTTAGGGTTAGGGTTATGGTTAAGAATTAGGGTTAGGGTTAAGAATTAGGGTTAGTGTTAGGGTTAAGAATTAAGGTTAGAAATTAGGGTTAGGGTTAGGGTGAGGAATTAGGGCTGAGTAAAGAATTAGAGTTAGGATTAAGAATTAGTTATAGGGTTAGGAATCAGGGTTAGGGTTAAGGTTATGAATTTGGGTTAGGATTAGGGTTAGGGTGAGGAATTAGGGTTAGGATTAAGAATTAGGGTTAGGTATTAGGGTTAGGGTTAAGAATTAGGGTTAGTGTTAGGGTTAAGAATTAAGGTTAGGAATTAGGGTTAGGGTTAGGGTGAGGAATTAGGGTTATGATTAAGAATTAGGATTAGGTATTAGGGTTAGGGTTAAGAATTAGGGTTAGTGTTAGGGTTAAGAATTAAGGTTAGGAATTAGGGTTAGGGTTAGGGTGAGGAATTAGGGTTATGATTAAGAATTAGGTTTAGGTATTAGGGTTAGGGTTAAGAATTAGGGTTAGTGTTAGGGTTAAGAATTAAGGTTAGGAATTAGGGTTAGGGTTAGGGTGAGGAATTAGGGTTATGATTAAGAATTAGGGTTAGGTATTAGGGTTAGGGTTAAGAATTAGGGTTAGGAATTAGGGTTAGGGTTAGGGTGAGGAATTAGGGTTATGATTAAGAATTAGGGTTAGGTATTAGGGTTAGGGTTAAGAATTAGGGTTAGTGTTAGGGTTAAGAATTAAGGTTAAGAATTAGGGTTAGCACCAGAGTTCCTGAGCCCAGGTGAGTGCCTGGAGCTGCTTTTCTGCTGATACCATTTGAATGACAGGTATGTGAAGATGCATGTAATTGTGCTACCCAAGGAGTCAGTTTTCTGCTCACCTGTAAGGTTTAAGGGACGTGAGCCACGTGTCTGTGTGATGGTTAATTTCATGTGTATACCTGAGTGGCCATGTTGCTCCAAAGTCTGGCCCAACATGATTCCAGATGTTGGACTTTGAGATCCGTGGACTTTGACTGAAGCAGATTATCCCCTGCAGTGGGCCCGAGGCCTGACTACAACAAAGTCTGGCCCAGCCCGACCGAGAGGCATTTCCGCCTGGAGCAGGGCTGCACCTGGTCCCTGGCTCTCAGGACAGTCCGTGTCCCCGGACGCTGTGGGACTTGCACCTCCAGCGTGGTGGGAATCCATGTTTTCAAAGCTCTCTCTTTAAGTTATTTTGACTTACATCCTCTCTTCTTTTTCATTCTTTTGAAAATCTATCTACTATTGATTGTTAGAGAGAGAAGGAGGGAGAAACATGGATGTGAAGGTGTAACATCAGTCGGCTGCCTCCTGCAGGCCCCAGCCAGGAGTGGAGCCAGCAGCCTGGGCCTGGGCCCTGACTGGGAATCCAACCGGAAATGAGCCTTTCTGTGCAGCAGGCAGCAGCCAACCACGAGAGCCACGCCGCGCCTGACCTCCGAGTTGCCCTCCAGACCCGAAGAAATGCCTCATTGCCGTCACGTCCCATCTGACCGACCTGCGCTCGGCATGATCCTGAAACCATACCCCACGGCACCCTTTGATTTGTGTCCCATATAACCTGTAACCTCCGTGCAATCACCTCCGGGACCATCGACGCCCCATTCTCCCAGATGGTCCCCTTCCTCGTGAAATGACATGTCACCACTGTAACCATCCGTGTTCGGTGTCGGGCTCTGCTAGCACCCAACAGATACACTTTTCTCCGTGCTTTACCAAGGTGTTCTTCGAATCCCTGCTTCACTGGCATCTCACAAATGCGGATGCTCTGTTTTCATTGATCGGTTAAAATATTTCCTAATTTTCCTTGTGACTGTTTGCCCAGGAGTTAATTTGTGGGATATTATCTAGTTTCTAAAGGATGCCATTGCAATAACCTGGTTATTATGTTAAAGAAAGGAGGGCAGGGAAGACTAGAGGTAGGCATGCCATTCATACAGCGTTGTCTAAAGCCGCGTTTAACACTGGTAGATGGGGGGAGGGACTGGACAAAGGCAGTATAGACAACTGCCCAGTAAAGTCTGAGGGATGTGGGGAGGTACTTACCGTCAGTCACACCTGGAAACAAGTAATTGGCCAGAATAGGCCTGGCCACAGCAAGCATGTGAAACCTGACTCTACCAGCTTCCAAATAAAGGGGGTTCCCATTCTGCTCTTGGCCCCAGGGTGCTGGACCCCTGGGACTCCTAGTCCAGGGGGCAGGGGTCACGTCCTGTGCCCACCTGGCCACACCACGTGGGGCCCCCCAGTTGATTAGTGGACTGAACCGGGACTGGGTGCTGAGTTACCTCGGTTGCACCATGGAGTGGACCCTCTGGACATGACCCTGCCTCTGGCTCTACTGGAACCCCAGCTGCACCTCTCCCAGGACTGGCTCAAGGGGGACGGGACTTTGGAACCCCAGAAATGTAAAGTCATCAAATAAATCCTCCTTCCACATCTCATTCTCCCCCGCCATCTCAGAAATTCATTTTCTAAAGATATCGCAAGGACCTCACTCCCAGGTGCACAGCAGACGTTTAGTTCTCTGGTAACACAAATATTTGGGATTTCCCAGATATCTTTCTGTTACTGATTTCATCGTGGACCGAGAAGAGACCGTGTTGATTTTCATTCTCTGAAATGTGTTCAGATTTGCTTTACGCTTCTGGAGGATGTTCTGTTTGTACTTGAAGAGCATGTGTGTTCTGTCGCCGCTGGAGTATTTTATCCGCGTCAGTTAAAACAGGTCCGTTGATAGAGTCACTTAGGTCTTCTATAGCCTTACTCGTATTAGTTTCTTTCTCTCAGTGCACAAGGGACAAATGCTGAAATCACTACGTGTAAGTGTGCTTTTCGGTTTTATTATTATTCTCGCCTGGTAAGGCCCACAGACCAGGCCATGGTGAGGCCCACAGGCCAGGCCATGGTGAGGCCCACAGGCCAGGCCATGGTGAGGCCCAGAGACCAGGCCCTGGTGAGGCCCACAGGCCAGGCCATGGTGAGGCCCACAGACCAGGCCCTGGTGAGGCCCACAGGCCAGGCCATGGTGAGGCCCACAGACCAGGCCCTGGTGAGGCCCACAGACCAGGCCATGGTGAGGCCCACAGACCAGGCCCTGGTGAGGCCCACAGGCCAGGCCACGGTGAGGCCCACAGACCAGGCCACGGTGAGGCCCACAGACCAGGCCCTGGTGAGGCCCACAGACCAGGCCCTGGTGAGCTCTGGGGAGAGTAAACAGTCCAGGACCTCAGGGAGAATGTGGGCAAGAGCCCTCAGGGTGGTTTCTGCGGGAAGAAACGGAGGAGGCGGGGAAACCGGTGTAGGATCTGCTAGTGTGGATGATTTCCATGGGCGCCTGAGGACAAGGGCTGCCCTGGGTGCCTGGTACCTGGCCTGAGGGTTGTTAGTGGCTCTGAGTGTCAGAGCCCAGTAACTGTGGAGGCTGTGGAGGCTGTGGGCTCGGGATGAGCCAGTTTGCATGGGAAAACGACACAAGTCATTCATCTCTGGGAATTGACGGCCCGAGGGACGGTCTCGCCGGAGCTAGCGAGGCCCCAGATGTCAGCGCATCCAAAAAGCACAGGAAATAAAAAGGCGTGATTAATACAGAGTGAGCATTTGCCTAATGCTCTGCACTCACTTGATTACTATCTCCATCGGGAAGCTCTGGTCTTAGGTGCTTACGTTGGCGGCTGCGGGAGCGGTACCAGGTGCTAGGCCCAAGGGGTCAGACCGGACATGGGTTCAGCGACCTCCGTACTTGAATTCTGGCTGGGAAAGAATTCAGAGCCAAGACTCAAACTGTAAGAGAACATTTATTTAGGAAATCATAGAGGTGGGAGAAGTAATTCATAGAACAAATGGGCATGGGCATGGGCAACAAATTATAGCAGCAAAAGAAGGGGCCTTGGAGCTTAGAAGTGAGGAAAGTAAAGGGGACCGGACTGGGGGAGAAGGAGAGAGAAGGGGGAAGATGGTCTGCTAGAGGGCGGGAAAGAAGGCTGGGTCCTCTGGCTTAAGGATTTTAGGGGAGGTCACAGGGGAGGGTCTCAGTAGAATACTCAGCAGTTTTCCAGCTGGGTCCTTTAAGAGTTGGGTTCTCCACTGATTGATTGGTCGGCACCAGGGCCAGGGGTCATTATCCAACCCAGCCGGTCCCGAGGTCAGCCATGGGATCGCTGGTCTGGTTTTGCTGCTTTTCTGGGCCTGGAGCTGAAATACAACTGAGGCGTGGATGGTATCTCCAGGAAGGAGAGGTCAGAGGGCTTAAACTGAATGACCAGCAATGTGAAAGGTCAGGAGGTCCATTTACTGACACAGCTCCTGGGCAATGGAGACTCAGGGGAAAATAAACAAATGGGACGACATCAAAGTAAAAGGCTTCTGCACAGTGAGAGAAACCATCAACAAAACAACAAGAAAGCCCACTGCACGGGAGAACATAGTTGCCAGTGTTATCACCAATAAGGGTTTAATCTCCAACATTTACAGGGAACTCACACAACTTAACAAAAGGACGATAACCCAATCAAAAAATAGGCAATGGACCTAAATAGATAGTTTTCAAAAGAAGACATACAGAAGGCCAAGAGACATATGAAAACATGCTCTAAGTCACTAATCATCCGAGAGATGCAAATCAAAATGACAATGCAGTACCATCTCACACCCGTCAGAATGGCTATCATCAACAAATCAACAAACGACAAGTGCTGGCAAGGATGCGGAGAAAAAGGAACCCTCGTGCACTGCTGGTGGGAATGCAGACTGGGGCAGCCACTGTGGAGAACAGTATGGCGTTCCCTCCAAAAACTGAAAATGGAACTCCCATTTGATCCAGTGATCCCACTTCTAGGAATATATCCTAAGAAATATTCGCCAGAGTGACCTCCCACACCAGGCTTCCTCACCAGCCTCCAGGACCCAGCGTCCCAGGATCCGGCTCCAGGGCCCACACTGAGTGCAAGCCAGGGAGCCCCTAGACCCCGCCCCCGCCCTGGGCTCCAGAATCGAGCTGCCAGTCTGAACCTGAACCACCTGGTGCCTGTTCCATCACAGTCCATGGGATCTGCTGCCAGGGAAACCTGGGGTAACCCAGTGGGTGCCCAACTCAAGGCCACAGGAGAGCTCAGACTGTGTGACCCAGAGTAATCCGCACCTGCTCCACCCTGGCTCCTGGGACAGTCCCTCTGGGTCAGAGCAACCCAGCACACACCCCACTCTGGGCCCCAGGAGAGTGCTGCCAGGGTGACCCAGAGCAATCTGGTGTGCCCAGCCAGGGGCCACAGGACTGCACTTCAAGGTTCCTGCCAGAGGGACCTAGGGTGCCACCTTGCCATGAGTTCTGCGGCCACACAGCAAATTGCATGTCAGAGGGCTCTAGGTCTTCACAGGGAGCCACACATCAGAGGAACTGTGCACATGCTCCCGCCATGTCGAGCATCTGAAGCTGACAACTGAGGGACCAGATCCATGGGAGAAGGTGATACACCTCAGAGCAGAGACAATAAAGGCATGAGACTCAAGGCAGATCCAGCCTCTGGGCAAACGATTTCCAGACCATTGGCCTGATAGGATCTTCAACCTGTCAAACCCCAAGCAGGGTCCCCAGGGCCAGAAAGAGACAGCAAAAATGGGGAGACAAAGACATAGCCCCCTAAGAAAAGAAAAGGAGGAATCACACACACACACACACACACACACACACACACACACACACACACACAAATTAAAAACATTTTTAAAGAAAGAGGCATTAAATGAAATAGAGGCAAGCAATATGCCAGAGAAAGAATTCAGAGTAACGGTCATAAAGTTCCTAAACCAGATCAATAGGAATATCAACAACATATGTCAGAATCAAGAGGAAATTAAGAATAATATAGCTGCAATAAAAAACACAATGGAAGGCAGAGGCCCGAATCAGCAAGTTAGAAGACAGGGATGAAAAACACCCAATCTGAAGAGCAATTAGAAAAAAAAATTAATAAGCAGGAGGAGAGTTTAAGGGAGCTTTGGGACAACATGAAATGAAGCACCATTCACATAATAGGAGCACCCGAAGGTCAAGAAGAGGTGCAAGGAATAGTAAACCTATTTGAAGAAATAATGACAGAAAACTTCCCTGACTAGGGGAAGAAAAAAGTCACACAAGCACAGAGAATCCCAAACAAGATGAACCCACATCGAGAAACGTTGTAATTATAATGGCAAACGTTAATGAAAAAGAATCTTAAGGGACTAAAAAGAGAGAAAGTTACCTACATGGGATCTCCCATTAGACTATCAAATGGTTTCTCAACAGAAACACATCAGGCCAGAAGGGAATGGAATGAAGTATACAAAGTGATACAAAGGAAGGGGCTGATTTCAATCCTCTATCCAGCAAGGCTACCAATCAAAATTGAAGGAGAAATCAGGAGCTTCACAGACAAAAACAGGCTAAGGGAGTTTATTACCACCAAGCCAGCAATGCAAGAAATGCTAAAGGGACTGTTGTAAAAAGAAGAAAAGAAAGGGAAGAAGGGACACAGGCATAAATAATAAAAATGGCAACAAACAAGTACCTATCAATAGTGAACTTTAAAGTAAATGGATTAAATGCTCCAATCAAAAGACACAGGGTGGCTGAATGGATAATAAAACGTGATATATATATATATATATATATATATATATATATATATATATATATATGCTGTCTACAAGAGACCTGCCTCAGAATGAAGGACCACACAGACTGAAACTGAAAGGCTGGAAAAAATATTTTCAGGCAAATGAAAAAAAAAAAAAAAAAAGCTGGAATAGCAATACCTGTATCTGACAAAATAGACCTCAAACTGAAGTCCATAATAGGAGATAAGGAAAGCCACTTCATAATACTAAAGGGATTGGTACAACAAGAGGATATAACTTTGGAAAACATATATGCACCCGATACAGAAGCATCCAAATACATAAAAAAAAAAAAAACTTCTGGAAGATATCAAGAGATCAAAAGCAATACAATCATAGTAGGGGACTTTAATACCCCATTGGCATCACTGGGTAAATATTCTAGAGAAAAAATCAACAAAGAAATAGCAATTCTAAACCACTCACTAGATCAGATGGAACTAATTAACATGTTCAGAACATTTAACCCCAAAGCAATGGAATACATGCTTCTCAAGTGCACATGGGACATTTTCAAAGATAAAGCACATACTGGGACATGGGCTAAGTCTCTTCAAATTCAAGAAGGTAGAAATCATATCAAGCATCTTCTCAGATCACAGTGGCATAAAATTAGAAATCAAAGACAATAAAAACAATGGAAAAAAACCAAGCACTTAGAGGCTACATAGCATGCAATTAAACAATGACTGGGTTACCAGAGAGATCAAAGAAGAAATAAAAAGCATCATGGCAACAAACGACAATGAAAACACAACAATCCAAAATCTGTGGGACACAGTGAAAGCAGTCCTGAGAGGGAAGTTCATAGCTCTACAGGCCTACCTCAAAAAAAAAAAAGTAATAAATTATCTAACACTACAACTTAAAGAATTAGAAAGAGAGCAATAAGAAAAGGCCAGAGTAAGAAGAAGGATGGAAACAATAAAGATCAGAGTGGAAATAAAGGACATAGAGACCAAAAAGAACAATACAAAAGATCAATAAAACCAAGAGCTGGTTCCTTGAAAGCATAACACTGATGAACCTCTAGCCAGGCTCACCAAGAAACAAAGAGAGAGGACCCAAAAAAAAAATCAGAAATGAAAGAGGGGAAGTAACAACTGACACCACAGACATACAAAGGATTATAAAAGAAAATAAAAATGCTACGACAACTCTATTCCAACAATCTGGACAACCTAGATGAAATGGGCACATTTCTAGAAAAATACAAGCTTCCAAAATTCAATCAGGAAGAATAAAAAAACCTGAATGGGCTGATAACTACTGATGAAATTGAAACAGTGATCAAAAAGCTTCCAGCAAACAAAAGCCCTGGACCAGACAGCTTCACAGGGGAGTTTTACCAAATATTCAAAGGAGAATTAAACCCTACCCTACTCAGACTATTCCAAAAAATTCAAGAGGAAGGTACACTTCAAAGTTCTTCCTACGAAGCAAGCATAATCTGCGTTATATTAGAAAGATCACACACCATGACCAAGTGGGATTTATTCCAGGGATGCAAGGATGGTACAATATCCACAAATCAATAAACGTGATATATCATATAAACAAAGTGAGAGACAAAAATCACATAATCATATCAATCGATGCAGAAAAAGGATTTGACAAAATCCAACACCCTTTCCTGATAAAAACTCTCAGCAAAGTTGGAATAGAGGGATCATACCTCAACACAATAAAAGCCTAATATGACAAACCTACAGCCAACATCATACTCAATGAGCATTTACCCTAAGAAATGGAACAAGACAAGGATGCCCACTTTCACCACTCCTGTTTGACATAATACTGGAAGTGCTAGCCATAGTGATCAGATGACATAGTGATCAGATGACAAAAGGCATCCAAATTGGAAAAGAAGTAAAAATGTCATTATTCGCAGATGACATGATATTGTACTTAGAAAATTCTAAAGAGCCCAGCAAAAAATGACTTGACTTAATAAATGAATTCGGCAAAGTAGCAGGATACAAAATTAACACCCAGAAATCTATGGCTTTTTTATACACCAATAATGAACTCACAGAAAGAGAAACTAAAAAAACAATCCCATTTACCATTGCAACAAAAATATTAAGATCCCTAGGAATAAACTTAACTAAGGAGGCCTATATGCAGAAAACTACAGGACACTGAAAAAAGAGATAGAGGAAGACATAAGCAGATGGAAGAACATACCATGTTCATGGGTTGGTAGAATCAACATCATTAAAATGTCCATACTACCCAAAGCAATCTATAGATTCAATGCACTCCCCATTAAAATACCAACAGCATGTTTCACAGACCTAGAACAAACTCTCCAAAAATTCTTCTGGAATAAAAAAAGACCCCGAATAGCTGCAGCAATCTTGAGCAAGAAGGACAAAGTTGGAAGGGTCATAAAACCAGATATCAAGCTATATCACAAAGCCACTGTTCTCAAAACTGCCTGGTACTGGCACAAGAACAGACATATAGACCAATGGAACAGAACAGAGAACCCAGAGATTGACCCAAGCCATTATGCTCAATTAATATTTGACAAAGGAGGCAAGAGCATACAATGGAGTCTTCAATAAATGGTGTGGGGAAAATTGGACAGATACATGCAAAAAAATGAAACTAGACCACCAGCTTACACCATACACAAAAACAAACTCAAAATGGATAAAGGACTTAAACATAAGACAGGAAACCATAAAAATCTTAGAAGAATCCATAGGCAGAAATATATCAGACATATGTCGGTAGCAATATCTTTACTGGTACAGCTCCTAGGGCAATGGAAACTAAGGAGAAAATAAACAATTGGGACTACATCAAAATAAAAAGCTTCTGCACAGCAAAAGAAACCATCAACAAAACAACAAGAAAGCCCACTGTGTGGGAGAACACATTTGCCAATGTTAACTCCGATGAAGGTTTAATCTCCAACATTTACAGGGAACTCATACAACTTAACAAAAGGAAGATAAACAATCCAATTAAAAAATGGGCAAAGGACCTAAATAGACACTTTTCGAAGGAGGACAGAAGGAAGGCCAAGAGACATATGAAAACATGCTCAAAGTCACTAATCATCCGAGAGATGTAAATCAAAACAACAATGAGGTACCATCTCACACCTGTCAGAATGGCTATCATCAACAAATCAACAAACGACAAGTGCTGGCGAGGATGCGGAGAAAAAGGAACCCTCGTGCACTGCTGGTGGGAATGCAGACTGGTGCAGCCTCTGTGGAGAACAGTATGGAGTTTCCTCAAAAAACTGAAAATGGAACTCCCATTTGACCCAGTGATCCCACTTCTAGGAATATATCCCAAGAAAACAGAAACACCAATCAGAAAGGATATATGCACCCCTATCTTCATAGCGGCACAATTCACCATAGCTAAGATTTGGAAGCAGCCTAGGTGCCCATCAGCAGATGAGTGGATTAAAAACTGTGGTACATCTACACCATGGACTTCTACACTGTTGTAAAAAAGAAAGATCTCTTATCATTTGTAGCAGCATGGATGGAGCTGGAGAGCATTATGCTGAGTGAAATAAGCCAGTCAGAGAAAGACAAATATCACATGATCTCACTCATTTATGGAAAATAATGAACAACGTAAACTGATGAACAAAAACAGATCCAGAGACAAAGAAACGCTGAACAGACAGACCGTCCAACCTCAGAGGGAAAGCGAGGGGTCGGGGGGTGGAGGGGAGGGGTGGGGAGGGGGTGGTGTTTCTGAGGATGAGGCCTCTCGGTCACTTCTCCTATGGCCGACCTCCACAATCCTGCCTTGTGTTTCCGCTGGTTTTTGCTGGGGAGACCGTCTCCCAGGCACTGTCCTGGAGGGACTTCGTTCTCATCTCCCCAGGAGCGGAGACCTTGTGATCTCTGTGGGGTCCCTGTGTCCTGGGCCATCAGGACCGGCCCCTCCTCCCTGTGATGCCAGTGCTTCCAGGAGGCACCGCCCTTCCTCTACGGGGCTGGGCCTTGTCCCTGTTCCTGCCCCCCTAGGGCAGCCCGCGCTGGTGGCCAGCCTGTCTTTAATGTTTGCGTGAGCAGGTAGTGGGGTTCAGAGGGCAGCGCCCGCGAAGGGAGTGAGCCCCTTTCGTCTCATGCCCATGCCTCTGTGCTGTCAAACTAGCCAACAGGCAGCGGCCTTTGGGTCCGTGTTAGCCTCCTCTCTGCTCCCACCTCAACCTGCCTTCCCCTCCCCTCTGCCCAGCTCAGCTGAGGAAGTGCAGGCTCTTCAGGGCAGGGAGCACTCCCCTCCTTGGATGACGTGGCTCCTTGCAAACCAGGCTCCCTTAGGGTTTCAAGACCATTTGCCACTTGTTTCTGGTTCATCTCTCGTCGTGAGGGCCAGGATGATGCTCCTTCCAGGAGCCACACTCCGGGCAGAAGTGAGATCAGGCGGTCAGATTTCCTCCAGCCCATTCACTCACTCACCAGTTCACTCAGAGGTCAGCAGCTGCATCCTGGCACCCCACCTGCAGGTTCAGGACTGACAGGTTAGCTGGATGGCCCTCAAGGGTCACACCTTCAGGAAAAGCATGTTACCTCCGCGGTTCCCTCCCCCATCCTGAGTCCCAGAGCCACAGTGAGAGTCTGGAAATTGAGCTCCCATCATGTGACCCGTTGACTTACACAGTCCCTGTGAGTTCCTAGAAACATCTGGCCTGCATTTATTTTTGTGACTTTATTTTTGGCTGCCACCAAATCAGCCACTTCTTTCCGCTTCCACAATCAGAATCTCTTTCTCCACTCTGTCCCTCCTAAGACAGAGCTTCCAAGCTTGCTTACCAACCACCCCAGGTCTCTCAGTATCGATGGCGAACCCCTTTTATAACATTAACACTCGGGACCTTACAACTTAGTGCACCATACATAGAGGGCGGTGGGCAGAAGGAGGCTCACAGCTGTTCCTAAGGAAAACAGCGCAATCGTTAATGGACAATAAGACAAGAATGACCTGCGTTCTGCATGCTCACAACGGTGAACCTCCTCTCCTTCCTCCAGCTCCTGGCTTCACGGGGGAAGGAAGGCAGCGGCGACTCCTTGTGGTCCCACCGAACTTGAATGCGTCCCAGCCAGTTCCGCTCCCCTTTATATTTCTAATGCAAACTAGAATATATTTGCAATACATTCATGCGCAAGTCAAACTATGTTTAGCAACTTTACTTGAATAAACATGCAAAATGCATTAAACAATTCTGAGGGGCAATGGGTATTTTCTGACAGGTAGGCGTCGGGCAAATACAGCGGGCAGCCTTAACGTTGCTAAAATGAGGGGAAATGACTTTGCAGCAAGATTCATGCTTTTCCCTGCGGCTGCATTAATCGCTCCGGGCTTGCTCAAGCGGCCATGGTCACAGATGTTGTCATTTCGATGCCTACTCAGGTGATGCTGCAGGAAGACTCGCTCATCTGGGCAATTTTAAGCTCAGACCTATTTGGTGGTGCTTGTCTCTGTGATTTAAGCGTTTGGGTAATCTAATTAGGCTCATTTTAGTGATCACTGTGAATAGGGGAATCACTGAGATTGCACCCATTTCTCTGTTTCTAGAAGGATAACCCTGTCCAAGGGTTATCCTTGTAAGACGGCCCTAATTCTTTACAAGTTCAATCCGTGACACTCTTTCTAAAGAAAGACGCCTCCCTCCTCCTTCCTGAAAATAAAGATATCCAGGAATAAATGGACTGTTTAAACACCCCGACTCCTTAGCCAGCAACTTCTCATCACACATCAAGGACACAGAGCAGACATGCATATGTATGACCGTGTAGAACCCTTTCTACGGGACAGATGCTGGGGGATTCGTGAATGAACCAGCTCCTAATGTGATGTCTGGTGCCACATGGGACTGTACTGCGGGGCCAGTCTCTCTCTCTCTTTTAACTTCCGACTTCTTTGTTACCTATAAAGACGTTGAAATGGATTGGGTATTAAGACGATTCATGAACTTAGAATATTCATCTGGGTCCCCACGGCAGGCAAAGTGAGGGCAGGCTGACAAGACACAGCGAGGATAAACTGTGCCGTTAGGAACATCGGCTATTCTGTCTGCTGAGGGACCCAGGACACCTCCTCGGCGAAGGTCCACTGGGTCTGGTGAGGTGCTGTGACAGGTGGGCGTTACAGTGTTCCTGACATGTTCACCTTCCAAGCAAGCTGGGCCTGTGTGTCAGGCCAAAGGTGCCTGCCCGTCAGTAAGTTCCAGCACTGGCCCCAGAGCAGTCTTTCCTGGTTTTGTTCAAACATTTGTCTGAATCCTTAGGTTTCAGAATCGGATTCCCTGTCTCACAGCTGAGCTCCAATACTTTCTGTTGCCAGCAGATGCTCAGGGTGATCCTGAGTCTCGTGGACGCATTGCAAGCCCTTTGACTCCCAGGACAGGAGGGGGTGGGGGTGGGGGGTGGGAGGCACGGTGAGCAACACGGGAAAGAATCTGAGACCTTGATGTCCTGTCACAATGAGCAATTTATCATTTATCCCAATAAGGATAAGCACTGAGGAAGCAAAGGCCGGAAGTCTCCAAATCTCCTTAAAATACCGACATCACACACGAACACACATGTTGTCTTTGGCTCAAGGTTTTAGGTGTTAGCTTTTATTTTGGTTTTATCTAAGCCCATGTATATTTCCTAGCTATTATAAGTAACTAGAGGCCCTGGGCATTCATTCGTGGGCTGGCGGGGTCCCTTCGTGTAGCCTGCGGGGATCCAGCCGAAACCAGCAGTCCAACGCTACCTGCTGCTCCTGCTGGCCGCTCCTGCTCATCCTGGCCCTCCTGCACCTACCGCCACTGCTCAGCCGGCTCGCTGCAGTCTCCTGGTTGCGGTGGCGAGCCGTGAGCCCTGGGTCTGGCGCCAATCAGACAGCTGAGTGGTGCCTTGAGCATCTGCCCCCCGTGGTCAGTGTGCATCATAGCGACCGGTCGACCGGTCGTTCAGTCATTTGGTCGCTTAGGCTTTTATAGATGTAGATAGGTCGCATCTAACAGTGACTCCCAGGGGTCAGCACTTACCCGTCTTTGCATAAAGTCTTTCTCTTGCCAGCAGAGAACGTACCACCTGTGTGGAGGACAAGCCAGACATTGTGAGAACTAGGAACATTCCCCGCCAGCCAACCAATGAGTGGCGGACCTGGCCCAAAGCTCAGTAGCTCCATCAGCTGAATGATTCTGGGAGGTAAGCGTCATGCTACCTCTAATCTATAATAATAAAAGGGGAATATGCAAATCGACCAAATAGCCGAACAGCAGAACGACTGTCTGGACGACCTTCCCGGATGACCTTTGGACAAAGCCGGAGCTGCAAGGGCCTACCCTAGCACAAATTTTGTGCATTGGGCCTATAATCCTATCTAATAAAAGAGTAATATGCAGATTGACCATCACTCCAACACACAAGATGGCTGCTCCCATGTGGTCAAAGATCCTGCCCCCATGTGGACACAAGATGGCCACCACAAGATGGCCAGCAGGGGAGGGCAGTTGGGAAGAACCAGGCCTGCAAGGGAGGGCAGTTAGGGATGACCCGGCCAGCAGGGGAGGGCAGTTAGGGGTGACCAGGCCTGCAAGGGAGGGCAGTTAGGGGTGACCCAGCCAGCAGGGGAGGGCAGTTAGGGATGACCAGGCCTGCAGGGGAGGGCAGTTAGGGGTGACCAGGCCTGCAAGGGAGGGCAGTTAGGGGTGACCCAGCCAGCAGGGGAGGGCAGTTAGGGATGACCAGGCCTGCAGGGGAGGGCAGTTAGGGGTGGCCAGGCCAGCAGGGGAGGGCAGTTAGGGGTGACCAGGCCAGCAGAGGAGGGAAGTTAGGGGCAAACAGGCTGGCAGGGGAGCAGTTAGGCATCAATCAGGCTGGCAGGGGAGTGGTTAGGGGGTGATCAGGCTGGCAGGCAGAAGTGGTTAGGGGCAATCAGGAAGGCAGGCGGGCGAGCAGTTGGGAGCCAGCAGTCCTGGATTGTGAGAGGGATGTCTGAGTAAACGGGCAGTCAGACATCCCTCGAGGGGTCCCAGATTGGAGAGGGTGCAGGCTGGGCTGAGGGACAACCTCCCCCGCCACCGTGCATGAATTTCGTGCACCGGGCCTCTAGTATAGTATAACTTTCTTGATGATCTGCTCTTTGTAAAATGTATATTTAATTGATTTCAGAGAGGAAGGGAGAAGGAGAGAGGTAGGAACATCAATGATAAGAGAATCATGGGTGGGCCGCCTCCTACACACCCCACACCGAGGATCAAGCCAGCAACCCGGGCACGTGCCCTGACCAGGAATCGAACCGTGACCTCCTGGTTCCTAGGTTGACGCTCCACCACTGAGCCACGCCGGCCGGGCACGATGATGTACTCTTTAATCCATTTCCCCTTCCCATCTCAATTTTACCTAATAACTGAAGCTTATATTTTATTACCTGTCCAGGTTTCTATGGTGTTTTATAGACTACCTTCTAGCGCTTGCCTTCTGGCCTCAGGCTCTGTCCCTGGGGTAACGATTGCTGTGGGCTCTGAGTGTCCCAGGGCGGTGCCTCGCCCAGATCCACACAACACGTCCTTCGTGCCCAGTGGATGGAATCCCATCGCCAGTAACAGCGTCCCTGCATCTCAGACTCTCCATCACCTGAAGCCTTGGCCGGGCTCTCAGGTCGCAGGTGTTGGCGGAGAAGTCTGAGGTCCGAGGGGCACAGAGGCAGGCGGGAAGGACGGGGCAGGCGGGGCCCAGCAGCCAGTGCGGTGCTCCGTCCACAGGCAGAACCTTCCACCCTGGGTCGGTCGGTGCCAGCGGGTTATCGAGGGCATCTGTCGACACAGTCACCCGAGGGCCGCCTCAGCGACGCGGCCGCATCCCTTCCCAGCGTGCCCAGGTGACTGCGCCTCTGACCAACGGGACCGTCGCCAGTGGCGCTGGCCTTGCACAGAAGCCCCGGCAGAGGGTTTCCCTGGGGGAGAGGACACGGCGCCCCTGCGGGCCAGGCCAACTCAGGGAGCCCGCACGCTCCCTCCACAGGCCCTCGATGGCGGTGAGTGAGCACGGCTGGGGTACCGCTCCCCAGGCAGACAGCCCGAGGCCCATCCCACGGCCTCCGCTCCTGGGGCGGGTAGCTCGAGGGGCCTAAGGTGATACTTGCCTGACAGCTGGCTCCGTTCCCTCGCCTTCCCCCTCCTTTGCTGGTTTCCCTTACGACCATCCTATATAATGAAAGGCTAATAGGCAAAATGACCAAATGGCGGAATGACCGGTCGCTATGACGCACACTGACCACCAGGGGACAGACGCGCAACGCAGGAGCTGCCCCCGGGGTCAGTGCGCTCCCACGGGGGAGCCCCACTCAGCCAGAAGCCGGGCTCAGGGCAGCAGTGGCATGGCGGGAACCTCTCTCGCCTCCGCAGCAGCGTTGAGGACCCCTCGGGGGATGTCCGCCTGCCGGCTTAGGCTGCAGGGAGGTAGGTATCCCCCGAGGGGTCCTGATCTAGGGAAAGAGAGGGTGCAGGGAGCCAGGCCTAAGCCGGCAGGCAGACATCCCCCGAGGGGTCCTGATCTAGGGTAAGAGAGGGTGCAGGGAGCCAGGCCTAAGCCAGCAGGCGGACATCCCCTGAGGGGTCCTGATCTAGGGTAAGAGAGGGTGCAGGGAGCCAGGCCTAAGCCGGCAGGTAGACATCTCCCGAGAGGTCCTGGGCTAAGAGAGGGTGCAGGATGGGCTGAGGGACCCCTCACCCCCGATCAGTGCACAAATGTCGCGCACCGGGCCTCTAGTCTCCACATAAACTGCTTCCACGGGAAACCTTACATTGGGTTTACGCGGAGGGATGGCAAACGAAGCCATCAAGGAAGACATTGCATCTCTGTCTAAGCTCAGTCCAAAAGAGGTCACATTCGTTTTATCTCTCCTTACATTGTATTTAAGTATTGGCACCGCTCTTCAATGGAAAAAACAGTTCGGCGATGGAGTTTTTGAAAGGATTTTGAATCAGAATAATAGGAATGTCTAATGCAAACATAAACATGCTTTTGTCTTTGCCCACCTGTGATTAAACCAACGCCGTGTCTGTACACTGACTCTCTGAGCTGCTATGCTGTGAGTATATTCTTAGTTTGAGAAGAATCTATGTATGAGAAAAAGTGAGAGTGTCCTGGCTACTTCAACTTACCAATTCCTGTCACATCTATTGAGATCTTTTTCTATCTGAAATACTGAATTCGGAGTGAAGATAGAGGAGTGGAAAAGGATGGGTAATTCGATTTGCCCGGTGAGAAGAAATTGCTTAATTTTCTACTAAGAATTAAGATAGTTCTCTAGACACTTGCAAGTAACTAATAATCCTTTTAATATTTCAACATGTGATTTTAATCTGTAATGTGGACTTAATATCTAGTGCACTTTTACTAAAACATTTTTAAGTTGCTGAAGATTTCATTGCGTTATAAAGACATTTTTGTTTCTGTATACTTGAAATCCAGTTCTGCCTTCTCTGAAAATTGCCCTCGTCCCCAGTCCTCGGCCTTGGATTAAATGCAAGGTATTGCTATGTATGGAGGGAACACTACAGAAAAATTCAAGCCACCTTTTCAATTCCACTCTCATGACTGTGTCTGCTAAAGTAAAACTGAAGCAGTGTGACTGCAGGTTAGGATAATAAAATAGTGCACGCTCAAACTTAGTAAAGTATTTCCAGCGAAATGTAGCAATTTTCCTTAGTAAATTATGGGTTGTTGAATGGATTGTCTCAGAGTAGGAAATAAACCTCATTTCTTGAAGTGATGAAGTTTATGCATTTTTTAGCATTCTTCATGATGAGGTATTTAGAAGGGGGAAAAAGTACATAGTAAAGTTAGACAAAAGATACCAAAAACCAGTAGTGTACGAGTATGTTTTTTAAAAGCAACTGCACAGCCTTTGGCACACTGCGCAATTATTCGCACAGCTACGTATTTTAATAGAATCACATCTGCTTCGTGGAAACCATAACCCACGTTTGAAAGTAATCCAATAGGACAGTGTGTCTGCGATTCTGCAGGACACGTGGGGGGTGGCTTGGTCTCCATTCCCTGGAGCTCCGGAAGCGCCTGTGGGCGGGAGCTCCTGGGCCCTCGTCAGATGGGCAGGTGGGCTGTGTCCAGAAGCAACTGAGACGCGAAGGGAGAGCCGCTCCGGACGGTGCAGTTCGCATGTCCACATCGAGAAACGAGGTAATTTAGCAGGAGACAGCTTTGCCGGGCAGTTTTGAATTTTAATTAAAAGATAATTCTATCAGCTTATGCGTTTTCCTCTAGGTGACTGAAAGGGGTTTCCACCATAGAAAGGTTTTAAGTAAATAAGCCATAGATTAACGTGTTAATTCTGATTCGTAAACAGACGGGCACCCCAAGAACAGGGGAGTGAGCGGCATCCCGGCGTGTTACACGCGCCTTTAAAAAGACACGGGTGCTTGTTTCAGAGACTGAACCCTCTTGGATGCCTTATAGGCGGCTGATGTTTCGAGAACAATGTCAGTGCTTTGGGCAGTGTACAATGCTTGATAAATGCAAACAGTCACTTTCTTCAAGTAGGTTTGTATTTTGTCAGCTTCTGTCACTGTCACCGCCGCCTCCCATCCCTCGGAACGCCACGTTACTGTTTGAAACCGGAGGCTCCGAGCCTGTTAGGAGACCTCTGGAGAGTCCTAAGCCATCTGTGTCCACAGCCTGTGCATCCATTCACATAAACTGGCTGAGCTTCTCTCTGCCCCTCCTTCCCGCTGAGGATCCCCGGTCTGCTCCACGCTTCCATGTCTCTGGATCCATTTGGCTCATCGGTGTATTTTGTTCATTAGATTCCACATAGGAGTGCGATCATGGGACATTTGTCTTTCTCTGACGGGCTTGTTTCACTCAGCACGATGCTCTCCAGGTCCCTCCATGTGAGGTGAAGGCCTGGGGTAGGCGCAGGCGTGGGGAGGAGAGGGGTCCATGGGGAAAGAAGGGGAGAGATCTATAATACTTGCAGCAATAAAGGTACATTTGCAGAGAGTGCTAAGTGATTTTTGTTGTTACTAAGTCTGCTGATTAAATGCCTGGGAAGAAGAAGAAGCTTTGCTCAAAGACGGTAACAAATTTGATTAAAGGCGATTAATGAGCAGGTGCAGTTAGAAGCCCCCAGGATACAATGAGCGTGCGTGGTGAGTACCCGGTCTGATGCCAGCAGGAAGTATGATCGGCAGGTGTTCTCCAGGGCTGGCGGGAACCATCCTGAGAAGACAAGACGATGCCAGGAGGTAGAGGATACCACCATCGCAGAAACAGGATTCGGAGCAGAAGACAACGGGGAATCAACATGCAGAAAGAGGCCTTTTAAAACACGATCTGCCTGAAATCAGAGCCTCAAACCACACACACACACACACACACACACACACACACACACACAAGCGGCCATAAACCTCCCTTCAGGCAATGGGCTCCTCCCTGGGGAGGAGGAGTGGGCCCCGGAGGAGAGTCTCCTAAGGAGCGGCTCGGCACTGTCCTCCTCCAGCTCCCGACGCCCCATCCCCTTCCCTGAAGGGCCTGCTGCTCCCTGAGCGACCCCCTCCCGGCCCTGCCCCGCCAAGGTGGCTACACACTCAACTCGGGTCACGTGGAGCAGCCGCTGTGGGAACGTCCGTGGCCCTCGGAGAATACACTTGTCCTTTCTCCCTGCCTTGTATTCGCTGATGTTGGGGCCCCCGTCGCTCACGCTGAGGGGAGAAGAGAAGAAGCGTTTCCACCCCGACAAGGACAGTGACAAGGACAAAGAAATCACTCCCCGCGGGCAGGACGCTGGATTTGGGGCCTTCCGTTCTCTCTCACTCTGTGGTCTGTGTCCCAGCGTCACATGCTTAAAAGACAGAGACTTCTTAAAAAATCCTTTCTTAACCCTTTTCTTGCTTCCTAAAAGACGCCACAGTGCCTGGCCAGGGTGGCTCCGTGGACTGAACACGGACTGACCCATGAACCAAGAGGCTGCAGGTTCAATTCTAGGTCAGGGCACATGCGGGCTCCATCCCAGTGAGGGCATGCAGGAGGCAGCTGGCGGATGTTCCTCGTACATAGATGTTCCTCTTGCTCTAACATCAATAAAACCGTATTTTTTAAAATGTCACAGCAGTAATATCAAGAATTCGAAATGATGGGCTTCAGTCACTTTGTGACCTCTGCTAAAAGCGCCACGTGAGCCCTCCTCGAGGGCAGCGGTCACCAGCCTTTCCAGCCTCATGGCCACCAGCGGTCCACGGACCCCCAGTGGGGGAATCACTGCCCTCGCGCACACGCTCATCCCCGCACGGACAGGAATGACTTGCGAGCATTTCCTAGCTCCTTGAATTTGCATGTGTATTTTGTGTGTGTACGCACAGGTAACACCCACTACTGGGGACAGAGCTGGAGAAGCGGTTTCTAAGCCATTAACCGATATTCCTGAATAGACGCGATCTTTACCGTATTATTCTCCATTATGTCAACAGCATGTTCGTTCCCTCTGTTGATATACTTATGCAGTAATACAAGTAGCATCAGAGACAGACCTTCACATTTGGCTTCATCAATCTTTCGGATCCATTGTCAGATTATTTGTCCTAAAGCCATGGCTAGCTCGTCTATACTTGCAATCCATCTGCACGGAAGTGCCAAATCACTGGTACTACAACCCGGATAACGGGATCCTATTGTCTGACTGGCATGTGACTCAAATCCCCTTGGCACACACGTGCCCTGATTCTTCTGGTGATGGAAGGTGACGCGGATGACCGGGATGGGTACAGCTGCTGCACTTATGGCTTAATGCGATATTCTATTACCGTGGCATTTTCTGTGTGGCCAGGTATGAAAGTAACCGTGCAGGCTCCTTGGGGGGAAAAGATTTTTTGTTTTCAATTCCCATCACCCGAGTTAGGTTGTTTATGTAAGATGCTTTCTTCTCTCAGCTGTGGGGACTGAGCTTACACAGGCTTCGCTTTCCGAACGGCCTTGCTGCCCCTCGGAGGTTTTGTTTGCTGCGTTTCCATTTGCCCCACAATCCTGTTTGTCTTCCTTTTGGTTTATTCTCAGCGTGTGGTATAGTCTCCACATGTTAGTGCATTTTCCAGGTTTCCTCTCGCAATTGATTTCCCATTTCGCTGTGGCCAGAAAGACGTTTGGTGTTGAGTCTAATCTCCTTAGATTTGCTAAGGTTTCTTTCGTGGCTGACCACCTCTCTACCGGGATCTTGCCCATGCCCGTGGGAAGGATGCGTGTTCTGCGGCTGTGAGGGAAATGTTCTAAGCATGTCTGCCCGTTCTCTGGTCTAAGGTGCAGTTTTAAGTCAGATATTTCCACCTTGATTTTCTGTCTTGAAAATCATTGTCGAACACGAGGGTAATGAAATCTCCACTATTTCTGTATCGGTGTCTTTTTCTCCCTTTCCTATAACCGGTTAATATTTACTTTATGCGGTCACACCCTCAGTGCTGGGGGCCATGGACTGACCACTTGTCATTCGGTAATAACACCCTTTGTCTCTTGTTACAGTTTTGGGTTAAAGTCTGTTGACTGCTACCACCGGTTTGCTCCTCCTGCCTTTGTTGTACTGAAATGCGAGGTGAATATCCTTTTCCCCTCTTCCCTGCTCAGATTGAGTAAGTCCCGAAGCTGGAGGGAGTGTCTTGTACAAAGAGTTGGGTCTTCCTCCTCCTCCTCCTCCTTCTCTTCTTCTTCTTCTTCTTCTCCAACTTCTTCCTCTTCTTCTCCTTCTCCTTCTCTTCCTTCTTCTTTCTTCTTCTTCTTCTTCTTCTCTTTCTCTCTTCTTCTTCTTCTTCTTCCTCTTCTTCTTCTTCTCCTCCTCCTCCTTCTTCTTCTCTTCTTCTTCTTCTTTTCTTCTTCTCCTTCTTCTCCTTCTTCTTCTTCTTCTTCTTCTTCTTTCTTCTTCTTCTTCTTCTTCTTCTTCTTCTCCTCCTCCTCCTCCTCCTTCTTCTCCTTCTTCTTCTTCTCTTCTTCTTCTTCTTCGTCTTCTTCTTCTTCTTCTTCTTCTTCTCTCTTCTTCTTCCTCTTCTTCTTCTCTCCTCCTCCTCCTTCTTCTTCTCCTTCTTCTTCTTCTTTTCTTCTTCTCCTTCTTCTCCTTCTTCTTCTTCTTTCTTCTTCTTCTTCTTCTTCTTTCTTCTTCTTCTTCTTCTTCTTCTTCTCCTCCTCCTCCTCCTCCTCCTTCCTTCTCTCCTCTTCTTCTTCTTCTTCTTTCTTCTTCTTCTTGCTTCTTTCTTCTTCTTCTTCTTCTTCTTCTTCTCTCTTCCTTCTTCTTCTCCTCTCCTCCTCCTTCTTCTTTCTCCTTCTTCTTCCTTCTTCTCCTTCTTCTTTCTTCCTTCTTCTTCTTCTTCTTCTTCTTCTTCTTCTTCTTCTTCTTCTTCTTCTTCTTCTCTCTCCTCCTCCTCTTCTTCTCCTTCTTCTTCTTTCTTCTTCTTCTCC